>APFE031133767.1:0-15708 GCA_000404065.3 Pinus taeda
GTTATGCTTCTTCATTGTTGCTTCCAAGGCTTCCGTCTTCTTAAAGCATTTGGATTCTAAGTGGCCATCTCGATTATAAAAGTGGCAATGTCTATCAGTCTTCTTCCCTTTATTTTTATTTGCCTTATCATTTTGTTGAAATGAATTTTCATTTTGAGACTAAAATTGCTTAGGACCCTTGTTTGGTTTAGGACTGTTCTTTTTAAGATATTGCTTCTTAGGATTCTTTGAATTTGGTTGCTGCTAGGCAGCTAGGGCTTTCTCAGAAGAGTTTCCAAGATTAAAAAGACCAAGATATAAAAGTTTTTCTTGTTCTCTTATTAAAGAATAAAAAAAGGCATCAAAAGAGGGGGACTTGTAGTCTTGTCCTTGAGAAATAAATGCTTCTTTAGTAGAATGAAAGGTGGAAACAAACACAGAGTAGGCTAGTCCCATTTTAGTAAGAATGGAATAGATAAGGCTACCATCTTCTTTCTTAACATTAACACCTTCCAAGAGAAGTCGAAGGGTCTTGAACTTAGAGAAAAAATCTTCAATGGAAGAAAAATTATTGGGGTCCAACGTAAGCAACTCATTTTCGAGTTGATGGGCTCTAATCTCATTTTTAATTCCAAAAAATTTAGTAAGTTGTTTCATTGCTTCATTAGGAGTATCAAGTTTTGCAATATGGAATCTAAGGTCTGGAGAAATAAACATCCCTATTAACCCACGTGCTTGATCTCTCCTATTTTTCCGTTTGGTTTCCTTATCTTCATCTTTAGGTTTAGTTTCTTGGCCTAAGGCTATTCTGCAAAGACCTTTACTTCTAAGTAAATCCAAAATGTAGGACCACCATTGAAAGTAGTTGGTGTTGTCAAGAATAACTTGGCATGGACTTTCCATTTTAACAAAAACTGAAGCTGTAGATGCTGAAACTAAATGTTCCAATGCAAAGATCTCGAAAAATTAGGCTGATTAAAAAAAAAGGCTCTGAAAATGGCTTCTGGATGAAGAAGTCAAGGCTTTTTGAAAAAACGTTGTTGAATATGCCGACGAAGTGCGTGAATGTGCGGAAATGAATGATAATGTTATATTTAAAAAAAATCCCCTGCCCCCCCTTCCAAACTTAATATAGTTAGCTCACTTTAAAAAAAAATTATGTGACTCACTTTTATAAATAAGTGAAAGTCACTTTTACAATGGTACTTTATGAGCTACCCACTAAATTATAATTTAAATAAAAGATAAAGAGACTTTAGAATTATAAGTGAGACACTTTTTATAATGGGTGAGAACACTTTTACATAAAGTAACTTCAAAACATAAACTACATGTGCTTTTTGAAAAAGTAACACAACAAAAAGAAAGACTTGAACTCAAGACCTGTATTCTCATAAAGTAATTTTGGACCAAGTGAGCTAGTTTAAAAGGTTAGTAATTTTTGGAAAAAATGAAGGGTTTTTTGTTTTTTGTTTTTTTCTCACTGAAGCTTTGGGTGCGTGCTTCCTTGAAAAAACTCTTTTTTGCCTACAAAACAAAACCAAAAAAACCGACACGGACATTAAAAAAAAAAAAACCTTACAGCTTGAATTTAGCTTTAGTAGGAAACTAAATATTTTCCTCAATGTTTCTGATTTTTCGAGATCACACTAAGATGCAGCGGAAAAGAGCATACACATGAGAAAAATCCTTCATTTCTATTTCTTATTTTCCCAGATCGCACAGAGTCGCGGGGCAAAGAGCATACACAGAAATGAAAGGTATAGATTCGGTAATAAAAAACAGAGAGCTAAATAAACCGAAATAAACAGAGAGATGAATAACTAGAACTACAAATAAAGATTGTATACCTCCAGATCTTAAAAATGACGTAGCTAGGGCTACTAGAAACCTTTTCATGTGAAACGAAAGGGGTTCATCACTAGAACAGATGCCCCTAACACAATAGAGCAGTCTTCTCAGCCCAAAAGTAGTAAAAAATAGTAGATCTAGGAAACAACAATCGAATGCAGTTGTATCAGCTTCAAATTTGGATCACCAACAGATGTCGCCCTCAAATAAATCTGATACCATGTAGGAATTTACAGGGTAAATTCCTCAGAAAGAACATCAAAGGACACCGCTCACAAACATATCACAAATCAATACACCAATATACTTGACATAGTTAAAACCCTCAAAGAGGGAAACAGTCCACGACCTGAGCCAACGCGACCACTTCAGGAAATTTATTAATAAATGAAAGAAAATTTACATAAGCTTCTCTCATGAACGGTCGCCCTACAAATGACCCTCCATGCTCTTCAAATAGAGATCATGGACCAATCTGGTGTTAAGTCATAGATCAAGTGTCGGTAATACCAAGGAGAGAATGAATAATCAGATCACTACATATCCTGATCGTCAGATTGTAAGTTACAAAAGTACATAGTAATGAAACACACTTTACCTAAATCTACACTAGACCAAGTCATACTTAACTAATTCCTATGTGTCAAAATATCCTAACAAGTCATGGAGAAAGATTGAGATGATCCAAAAGAAATTCATAACCTATAACCTCAAGATCAAGGGAAATACTCCCTATCCTATCTTCTTGATCGAAGCTGGCCTGTCCCCCAATGAAAGTGCGACTATGTTTAGTGTAGAGTTTCCTGTAGGTTCAGTAGCTCATGTAATTTCCTAAAACACAAGACAAAAATATGTAGAATTCCTGCAGAAACTTCGATAGATCTAGAATTCTAGTTAAATTAAACACAAGTAATTTGTTGATATTAAAGAGAGGAGAGAAAGAATTTGCTCCATAAAATCAATGTATTAAATTAATGAACAATAGTAATACATGAGCAACCAAACCTCTAATCCCAAAGGGAGGTGGTTATATAGAAATTGCCGAATCTAGAAAACTAGGAAAAAATTAGTAAAAAACTAGAAAAGGCTAAGAAAAGCTAAAGGGAGGCCTAAAAAAGCAACAAGGACTCAAGACAACCTGTGCCAACTATCAACCATGAGGAAAGCATGAGGAGGGGTGCATTTCCCAAGGAAGGAAACTTTAAAACATGCTAAAATGGTTCGGGGGACCAAATCCCTTTATTTAAGGGGGAATCTTCATGTGGGGCGCGAATCCTCAAATAACTCAAGTGGATGAGGTGTGGTTAGGTGTGAACATGCACTTAGATGTCTAAATGGTTTATGAAAGTGGTTGGACTACTATTTCCATAATATTAAGCCTTTAAAGGCAAAAAACAAGGAAAATTTGGTCCACCGAGCTAGTTTACCAAAAACCAAGTGTGAACATGATTTTTAGTGCATGTGGCTAAGTCAAGGATACTTAGGCTAAAAGTTAAATGTAGATGTTAGGATTATATTCCAACACCCCCCCTCATCCTAACTCACTTATCAACACTGAGTCCCAGCCAAGATGTCATGTTAGGTACGCAGGTACAATAAATAAAATATCCTCATAAAATGAAGAAAGAGGGAAAACCTCGTGGGAACTCGCCCCCCCCCCCGCCCTCAAAAGAGGAAAAAAGGACTAAGTGGCCAAAAGGGCCTACTCAGCTGTCTCCACTACTCCAAGAATAGCTCTCAGTTCTGAAAATTTCTTTTTAGTGAAAGAATTGGTGAAGATGTCTGGAACCTGCTGCTCAGTGGGGCAGTACTGCAGTGATATGACTCGGTCACGGATCAACTCGTAGATGTAATGCATGTGAATCTCGATGTGTCTGGTCCTCTGCCTCTGAACTAGATCAATCAATATCTGAATGGACCCCTGATTGTCACAAAATATGATAGTCAAAAGTGGATATTGAATACCAATCTCGGAGAGAAGCCCCTGCAACCAAACAGCCTGTGTAGATGCATTCACTGCACCTCTATACTCTGCCTCGACTGTAGATAAACCAATTGTAGATTTCTTCTTGCTAGACCAGCAAAAAGGCCCTGAACCAAAGCTGAAAACATAACCAGAGATGGACTTGCGGTCTATACCATCGCCAACCCAATCAGAATCTGTGTACCCAATCAGTGAAAGTGGGCAATCTGCACCATAAAAGATACCAAAATTGGAAGTACCTTTCACATATCTAAGGATTCTCTTTGCAGCTTTCCAATGAAGCTCATGGGGCTCCTGCATATATCTGGAACAAACTCCTATTGCAAAAGATATATCAGGTCAGGTGTGAGGAAGATACAACAAACTCCCAACCAACTGTTGATATAGTGTACTGTCCAACAAAGGTGTAGTACCCACATCCTCAAATCTGATCCCCGAAAGAAAGGTAGATGTTACTGGCTTGCATTTTGTCATCTGAAAGCGGACAAGTAGATCTCATGCATACTTAGACTGTTCCATCTTGATCCCTGAAGTAGACTGAGAAACTTCAAGACCAAGAAAATAGTGCAACAGTCCCAAATCTGTCATGGAAAATCGATCTTGGAATACTGATTTTAACGAATCAATAGTTGTGGTAAGGTTCTCAGTCATCAGTAAATCATCTACATAAAGTTCTATCAGTAAAATGAAATCAGCATGTTGTACCAAATGAACATTCGTATCATATTTTCATCGCATGAATCCAATGGAAAGCAGGAAAGAATCTATCTTTGCATATTAGGCTCTAGGAGCCTATTTTAGGCCATACAAAGATTTCTTTAATCTACAAAAAAGGGAAGAGTTTTGAATGTATACCTATGGTTGCTCCATATATATATAATCCTTGATATCTCCATGAAGAAATTCACTCTTCACATCCATGTGATGAACTTCCCATCTGCGAGAAGCAGCAATGGCTAAAACTAGTTGAATGGAGTCCATTTTTGCAACAAGTGAATATGTCTCTGTGTAGTCTATGCCATGTACCTATGAGTATCCTTTTGCAACAAGTCGAGATTTGTACTTGCTGATCTCACCATATGCAAGAATATTTGTTCGATAGATCCATCGGCATCGAACAAGCTTTCTTCCTTTCAAAAGTGGAACCAAGTCCCATGTGTTGTTTTCCATGAGAGCAGAGTACTCTTCATCCATGGCAGCCTCCCAAAGCGGGTTTCCAGCAGCCTCAGAGTGTGACTGTGGATCTGAACCAAGTGCCATATAGAAATGTATGGGAATCAATTGTTTGGTGGAAGCCACGGCTTGAGGAGCCCCAAAAAACTATGATCTAGTCCTTCTCACATCCACAAGATCACCGACTTGTTCACCAGCATCTTGCAGGGTTTTCTCTGCCCAAGTTGGTAG
Source organism: Pinus taeda (assembly GCA_000404065.3). NCBI lineage: Eukaryota > Viridiplantae > Streptophyta > Pinopsida > Pinales > Pinaceae > Pinus > Pinus taeda. The sequence goes on from APFE031133767.1 coordinate 5,219, forward strand.
ATGAGTTGGAGCAGCCATGACCTACTCCTCATCCTCTGAATAAGGCCCAAGAGGCTTCTCTGATGGCTTCTCTAAAGTGCTCGAAGAAGTTTCAAACTCCCCCTCATCAATGGCAACAAGTGGTTCCTTGGAAGGGTCTGCTGAAAAATCATGTAGTGATTCTTCTTCAAACTTCACACTTCGAGCTACAAGGAACTTTTCAGTGCGAGAGTCCAGCAATCTATATCCTTTGACATTTTCAAGATATCCAACAAAGATACATTCAACACCTTGAGGCTCCAAAGCCTTCCTCTTATCTATCAGAATGTGAGCCCTTTCTCATGAACCAAAAATGCGAAAGTGCGAAACTTTCAATTTCTTACAGTTATAGCTCCAAATATCACTATTATGGTTTGTGATGCTGCACTCATAACCTAGGGCAACCCCTCCTTCCAGACTTGGTCTCAAATTTAAAAAACAGTGTTTTATTCCTTGTACGCGACATTGCCCTGAGTTAAACGCATGTATACGTGGGTAGGCATATACCCAACCCGCATATATGTATTAAAACACTTAAAAAAATGTAAAACTCCTTATTTTCAGGCGGAGATCATGGGTTTTACCTGCTGATCACCTGTTAGTGCCTGTGGCCCAATTGTTCCCAACCAACTCCCAACTAAAAAACTACTTTGGGAGAGGTATAAAAAGACCTCAAAGGGAAGGCCTAAAGGAGGAGAGAAGCAGAGAAAGGTTATTATATTGAAATTTTTCCCCTGACCAAGTCTGAAGACCCTTGTGCCTTCTACACTTCCCCCATTTGTACAGGAAACCCTTGTTTCCTTGTGCGTTGATGTTCATCCACTAGTTATGGCATCATGGAGTGAGTCTTGGAAGGAGATATGCTAAAGGCTTGAGGCTGGACGGATCCGGAAGGAAGTTTTGCTTGGAGCCTGCGAAAGGTTACTCAGGTGATATTACTCCTTTTGTACATTCTATTTGTCTATAATAAAGAAACACGCCTTGGTTCCCGATATGCTTCTTCTTTATGTTTATGATGTTCATGTTTGAATTCATATGTGAATGGTTGTTTAAAGTTCATAACTAACTACCTTCTTTTATAACATGAAGATGATTTCTTTATAAGTCTTTGTCCATATACTACTATATTCTTTGGAATTGGTTGTTTTACAGGACAAAGGAGCGAAAGGGGCTTGAAGAAGGGTTTGGACCCTTGAGGAACTTCTCGAACGTAGGACCTAGGTACGCCCTTCCTACTATAGAATTTGCTTATCATAGCATAATGGCTGTGTGAATGTGTGTTTCTCTGTTTAGACAACTTTCAGTCTGTTAGGGTTTCCACCCAAAAGCCCTAAGGGAGCAAATCCCTCAACAGAATTGGCGACTCCACTGGGGACAACACTCTTGTTGTTCCTAGTTTGGGTGTTTGTCAAGCCAATCAGGGCTCATTTTCTTGTTGGTTTGTTGTTACTCTCTGGTCTATTCTTGAATTCTAACTTTTGCCAGTTTCTTCAGTTTGTTTTTTATTTTTCTTGAAATCTTTCATATACATTGTTTTCCTTAGTTACAGAAGCGTATGTACACTTGTTTCCTGAAGTAAACCCACGTATATGTAGGTTTCCTCAGGCACAGTCCCGTATACACGCAGTCTACACATAAGTACAGTCACGTATATATTGCAACTTTCAAGATTTATAAATTTTTGTGTCTGAAGGTTTGTGTAGTGGTTTGATTCAGTTTGAAATAGTCATTTTGTCAGTATCAATTGTTTGTTTTACAGCAAGCGTCGTACTTTGATTTCTCTCTGATTGTAAGGAGTATTGGTCTTATTTTGTGTTTGCAAGCGTCATCATTTTTTGCTAAAAGCACGCAAGATTTCTTATTGGAATCTTGGCTTCTCTGATTTTATCAGAGCAGAAAGATTGTTATCAATATTTGTGTTGGATTTTGCTTTTGGTGACTTTTTGTTTGCCTGACAAAACCGCTTTTTGTGACCATCTACTTCTTTGTTTCATGAAAGTTATCGATTGATACTTTCTTGAAATTGTCTTTTTGATCTTTTTTGGTCTTTGTTACCAAAGCTTTCATTGCTGCTTTCGATTGTTAAAAAGCATCTTTAAACGCATTTATTTTTGTTGAGTTTTCATTCATTGTATGGTGTCAGCTTGCAAAAGTGTTTGTTGCTTATTGTTTCAATCACAAAGTTTCAATTTTTTTGAGAGCATTTTTGAAAAGACTTTTTTGTTGCTACTTTGAAGAAAACTTTTTGAAAGACTTTGTTTTGCTTTCTTGAACTTGTTTTTCATTTAGTTTCCTTTTAGTGAATGAAAGTGCTTTATGTTTGTCTTGAGTTTTGTTTTTAGTGTTTAGACGAAATGAATGGTAGTGTCTCATATTCCATCTAGACATTCTAAGTGGCAAAAGAAAATTTGATAAGCAAAGCGACTTTCATTTCTTATTTTTAGAGTTGTTTTGAGTCTTGCATCAAGCATATAGTTGTTGCATTAGGATAGATTTGCATCTCTTTAGGCATACATAGCTTTGTTAACTTTTGTGAGTGTGAAGTGTGAATTAACGAAAAGAAAAGAAAAGTTTGTTTTATTAGAAGTTTTCCTTGAACCTTATAGAAATTGCTCTTCATCGAAAAACAAAGACAAGTGCACATGCATATAGTTAGGTTTTTATTAATTTCTTTTGCGTCGAAAAAACACCACTAGTTTCACTTCCATCATCCCCTGACTTAAATAACAGCCCATTTTAAAATCAAGCGCTAACTAAAATTCACTAGAACTTTTTCTTTTAAGTTATATACACCAACAAGTTTTAGGATTTTAGGGCCTTGGATTAGGCGAGTGGAGAGTTAACTCTCCAAGGCCATTTAAACGTAACATAGGAGTCTGAATAACGATAGAAAATCCAATAGCGTTAGGAAGACCAGGAAAGCTCTAGATCTGGGAGTTAAGCACGAGGGTTTGTGAAGACAGGGAAGAGAGATACCCCTTCTCCTACTTGTCCGAACTTACCTCACGACTGTTCCGCCTGGCTTCTGCGACAAGTTGGTATCCATAGTTGCTACTCCTAGGGAACTAGATAGGTGGCTGTGGAGGGGAATCCCATGGCACCTGAGGTCGACATTGTATCACTCTCGACAGTACTACTGGAGGGCACCCTTGCGAAGCTTCGGAGCTTGCACTGGCGCAGGCTGTTGTTAGGAGGTCAGCGTAACTTCCTCTGTTACCTTCACTGATAGGCCTGGGCCCTCATCATCCCAGACTATCTTCAGAAGGCCCCTTATTTCACTTTCTCGTATTTTGGTGTCCAGTCCTAATCACCCGGAGCGGAAATACTTGGAAGTTGTTTGACTAGCTGTATCTTTAGGGACTTTATAGTGGGTGCTCTGTGCTCTTAGTCAGCCTAGCTTTCAATTTTTTGAGTCTTTAGTTAGATTTTAAACAAGAAATTCAAAGTGGCTAACCGATCTCCTAGACGGTCTCGAAGACTTTGTGGTCTTTCACCACCGAGTTTAGAGCCTTCTCTGAGAAGGTGCAGAGGTAATAATACCGGTGGGTTTCGTCCCACGGCAATTGACGCATCGGGGATTGATCCTCCTCTCGGGGGCATTAGTATTCAAGCAAGGCCTGGTACTTCCGTGGAACAAGAGAGGAACAATCCAGTTCTTTCTCGAGTTTGCTTACAAGTGGAGAATAACATAGAGGTAGAAGAACTTTCAAATTCGTTAGCGGCTCCGAATTCTCCCCTACCATCTAGTCATCCAGACGTATTACAATACGTTGGGACTCCGATGCATAGACCATCAAGTCCAGGTTACGCTACACGCTTACCTTCGATGACCACTACTGGAAGCATGGCTTATACAAGTGCTACGATTGTACAGACTCCCATATCTGTACAAGGGGGAGGAACTATTTCCATCCCCTCCATCTCTTTATTCGGATCTTTTGCTAGCACGTCTTTTGTTGGGTCTACCTCCATTCCATCCATGAGTGGAAATTCCCAAACCAATGCTTTTGGTTTTGGATTCTTCCCATTTGGCGCCCATTCACAGGGCATTCCTTTAGCTCCATTCAGAGCTGCCACGTCCATGATGAGTGGATCGGCTTCGTTCCAAAGTTTTCTGCTCGGAAGTGGTCATATACCACATTACAACCCAATGATAGGATCCATGCCTTTTTCTTCTGTAGGACAAAGCAGCAATCCTTTCCAAGGTTGGAATAACCCTGGGCTTAGTAGCGCCAGAACTGGGAATCCATTTTTCGGCCAATATGGGAATAGGCTGTATACCACAGTTAGTTCATTCCAAAGTATTCCTCCCCTAGCTTCGGCTTGGAATCCATATAAGGGGTTATCAACTCCTTACAATCCTTTAGGAGGAAACTTTGCTGGGTATGGTGGATATATGGCCGGAGTTGGTCAAACTCTGAGTTTTGCTGGATCACAAGGATTGCCTTTTGGTTTAGCGGGTTCTACTGGTTACTTTGGGCAGCCTAGTTCCTTCCAAAATCCAGGCCAATCTTTTCAGAGCTTTGGGAGTTCCACCCAGTCAGGGTGGAATCCCCAAGTTCCTCCTAGACTTCCGTTTCTGGCAACATTGAACTTGCCAGATCTCACTAAGTTAACCAACGATCCAATCAAGTACAATCCAGCCTGGCCTCCGGTCCCAACCAAACTCCCTTCGGACATTCCAAAATTCAAAGGGAAGAGTGGTGAGGACCCGGGCGACCATGTAACCACGTTCCACTTGTGGTGCTCATCGAACTCCCTGATCGATGACTCGGTTAGGTTGAGATTATTTCAACGCACCTTGACTGGTAATGTGGCCAAATGGTATATAGAGTTTCTTGGGGGCAACATTACATCATTCGTTGACTTAGCCAATATTTTCTTAAACCATTTTCAGTTGCCTGTCCGATCTGATGCCGGAACCGAATTACTGGCCACTTTTCGTCAGGATAGGGAAACTCACATTTCTGATCATATTTAGGAATGGATACGGAGAAAGAGGCTTATTAAAGGCAAAATCCCTCTGGAGTACCATCTCGAGTGGTTTTTGAAGTCTTTGATACCTGAGATCTCCAAGGATGTCTCCATGTCTGGGGTCTATTCTAAGGAGCAAGCCATTTTTAGGGCCCAACAATTAGAATTGATCTACTCTCAGTCTGGGATCCTACAAAAATACTTGCCAGATGCTCCTGGGTCTAAGGTTGACGTAGCTAAGTCGAAGCCAGGTCCCCATGCGGATGGTATTGTTGGGTCCGTAGACACGAATATGGTGAACTTGTTGAATCAATTGCAGCAGTTGTCTTTACAAACTGCTTCTAACAGCCAAGTCACATCGTCTAACCCTTCAGCTTCCCAAACCTCTTCGATTAATGCCGTCCAATCTGACAACCCCGAAGGAAGTCAAAATTCGAATGGGAAAAAGAAAGGATGAGGTAAGAAAAAGAACCAGGATGGGAAGCCTGATGCAAATAAATGCGGCAATAATGTGGGTGGTGGTAGAAATGAGTCGAAAAAGAAAGTCAAGTTTCCATGCAAGTTGTGCAGTGGAGACCATTTAACTCATCTTCGCCCCAAGATTGAAGACGCTCAGCGCTTGTTAGGGCAGCAAGGGACTTCTAGTTCCCAAGCTGTGTTAACCAACCCTTTTCCGCAAGGGCAGCAACTTCTTGCTGGCGCGAGTTCAAACCCTGGAACCTCCGCAGGGGGCAACCAGGAAGGGGAAAGATCATCGAATGTTTTCATGATGGGTTCTAACGTCCATGTGGCTACTCGATCACATGATTATGGTGAAGCTGAAACTTCCAAGGACAAGGTTGTTCCCGGAAGTACTGACCTTCATATCGAGCGACCCCCTATTGAGACTATACCACGAATACCGAAAGGTTCCGCTAAATGCGCGGCTATTAATCCTAATGCTAGGGCCACCCAGAATTACTCTATTGTGGAGGATCTAGCTCAGAGTCCGTGCGCTATGTCTGCTTTAGAGGTTCTCCAGTCGTGTCCGGCTCAGAGAAGTGCTTTACTTTCCGCGATTGGAGCAGTTGATCCAGCTAATTCTTTAGTGCTCACTTTTGACATGTTAAATGTCAAAAAGTGACTCCCTCATCACATGGCTTTTCAAATAAAGTCTACATACCGGAAAATTAACATTTTTTGTACCGTTATTGATGAAGGGGCTTCCACGTGCGTCATGTTGATGTCATGTTGGAAGTTGGATGGCCTTTGGCTATTCCTTCACCTACCGTCTTGACTGCATTCAATGGCCATTCTCATAAGCCGCATGGGATTATCTCAGCCTTTCCTATATGTGTTGGGGGGAAGGTTGTTAATATTGAAGTAGAAGTCATAGATGCTAACCTAGACTATAATCTCCTCCTAGGAAGGAACTGGGTATACGAAATGGATGCCATTGTTTCGACTCTGTTTCGTATCATTTACTTTCCTCATGAGGGGAAATCGTGAAGGTTGATCAATTGGATTATTGTCCAGTTGATCCTCAAGCAAGCTCTGACTCTACTATTCCTTTAGTGGATAACCCTCATCTGCCTACTGAGAATCTAGGAGTAGGGATGTATTCCTCATTGATGGGTACTTTTGAGTTTCCCTCTCCTATCGCTAAAATCAATTCCTTTTCGTCATCTAAGGAGTCTTCTCGAGAAGAGTTCTTTCGAACTCGTTATTTTTCAGACCCTTGGGCCTTGCCTTTACCTATGACCACATTAGTTGAAGGACAAGAGAATGGAATGGCATTTCCTATATTTGCAGCTGAGCTTAGATATCAGTCTATCGTCAACTCTGCAGATGACCATTCTACTCCTTTTTTCGAAGAGGAGTTAGATGGCGATGTGGCCTCGGGTTGGAGCCTTGATTCTACCTCTGGTTTGGACAACTTAGATTCAGTTTTACCTTCAGAAGAAGAAATTATCGAAGCAATGATGTGTATAGATCGACCTTGGGAAGATTTACACCATCGTTCATACTTTCTTCCTCCATTGCAAGAGATAGAATCTAGATTCTCTGAGCTCTGTACTAGTGATGTTTGTACGGTGTCAAACCCTTTGGCTCCAGCACACGTTCGTGATTTCAAAAACAACACCTATAAACATCTCTAAACCCTATAAACCCTTTGGCTCCAGCACACGTCGGTGATTTCAAAAACAACACCTATAAACATCTCTAGGGACCCTAACATGATCGATAATATCTTCATCGGAATTGAGTGTTCCCCTGAAGAAATTCGAATTTACACCGACCTATTCAAGGAATTTCGGGATGTATTTGCTTGGTATTATGAAGAAATGCCTAGCATTGACCCATCTATAGTTCAACATGAGATCAAGACGTATGAAAACGCCAAAACAGTTCGTTAGAGGCTTCGGCCGGTCAACCCTAGGAAAGCAGCAGCTATCAAAGCGGAAGTGGAGAAGCTGCTAAAGGCGAGTTTTATATTCCCTGTTCCTCTTACTAATTGGGTTTCTAATCCAGTCCATGTAGATAAAAAGCAAGGAACAATCCGAGTATGCATCGATTTTAGGGACTTAAACAAGGCTTGTCCCAAAGATAATTACCCCACACCATTCATTGATCAGATTATCGACTAATGTGCGAGTAATGAGATTTTTTCCTTCATGGATGGATTCTCTGGTTACAATGAAATTTCTATCCGTCCTGAAGACCAACATAAGACAACCTTTATATGTCCCTGGGGTACCTTTGCATATAGAAAGATGCCTTTTGGTCTTAAAAACGTTGGAGCCACCTTTCAGCGGGCCATGTCATATGCTTTCCATGACATCAAGCATGTCATCGAAGCGTACTTGGATGATCTTGCTGCTCATTCTCGAAAGAGAACTAATCACCCTAGCCACCTTCGAATGGTTTTTGAGCGTTGTCGTTTCTATAAAATCTAGTTGAATCCCAACAAGTGCGTTTTCGCGGTTACGTTCGATCGGTTGTTAGGGTTCATTGTGTCAAATGAAGGGATTTGGGTTGATCCCTTCAAGGTTGAGGCAATAGTTCGGTTGCCTCCCCCGTCCTCAATTCGTCAACTTCAGAGTCTTCAAGGGAAGGCTAATTTCTTAAGGCGGTTTATAGCAAACTATGCCGAGATCACTAAAGGGTTCATGCGTTTGCTACGGAAAGGAGTTCCATTTGTATGGGACGACTTTTCACAACGATCGTTCGATGCTTTCAAAAAAGCACTAGTCTCTACCCCGCTTTTGAGTCCACTGGATTATGGCAGAGGCTTCCTTTTATATCTCACTGTAGCAGAATCAAACATTGGCATGGTTCTCATTTAGGAGGATGATGCTCTCACCGAGCACATGATTTATTATTTGAGCCGAGGCTTAATAGGTCTTGAACTTCACTATTCTCCGGTTGAGAAGTTGGCCTTGGCAGTTGTTCATGCTGTCCAGCGGCTTCGTCATTATATCTTGCTACGCAAAACTTTTGTCTTAGCGGCGGTTAATCCATTTCAATTTGTCCTCAGTAGGCGAGTAATTGGGGGAAAGTATAATAGATGGATAGTCATCTTGCAAGAATTCGATCTCGAATTCTTGTCAGCCAAGTCTAAGAAATCCATGGTTTTCGCTGAGTTAATTTCTGAGCTGCCTTATGGAGAGGATACTGTTTATGAGGAAATTTTTCCCGACGAACATTTATTCCTCATCTCTTCACTCGACCCTTGGTATGGAGATATCATTGTCTATCTCCAGACTTCGAAGTTTCCCTCTACTTTCTCCAAGGATGAACGTTGTAAATTACTTCACCTGGCTAAAAATTATGTTATCATTGGTGATACCTTATACCATCGAGGGGTTGATTCAATCCTTCGGCGCTGTTTAACCTTGGAGGAAGCAGAGTCAGTGCTGAATGATTGCCACAATGGAGCTTGTAGTGGTCATCTATCGGGGCTTGCTACAGCCCAACGCATCTTACGTGATGGCTATTTTTGGCCTTCACTTTTTAAAGACTGTGTGGAAGTAGTCAAACATTGTCACCCTTTTCAAATCTTTACTCGCAAGATGTGTGCTCATCCATCTCCTCTTTTTCCTGTTGTCACCGTCGGTACTTTTACTAAGTGGGGTATTAATTTTACAACTTGTAATCTGCCTTCAGCGGTGAATCACAAGTACATTATTGTGGCTATAGACTAATTTACGAAGTGGGCCGAGGCCATGCCCACTTATAAAAATGATAGTGACATGGCATATTTGTTTCTTTTCAATCAGGTTATCTCAAGATTTGGTGTCCCGAGAGAGATTGTCACTGATCATGGCAGTCACTTCCAGAATCAACTGATGTCTGAATTGGCTCTTAAATTAGGTTTCCGGTAAGAGCATTCGTCTCCTTATTATCTTCAGGCCAATGGACAGGTCGAGGCAGTCAATAAAACTCTTAAGACGATACTCCAAAGGACAATTGACAAAAATCGGTCCAATTGGCACGTTATGTTGTATTTGGCTCTTTGGGCATACCGGACCTCCGTAAAGACTGCTACTGGTTTTACACCTTTTCGGTTGGTTTACGAGATGGAATCTATCTTTCCAATCGAATGTGAGATTCCATCTCTTAAGTTAGTTGTAGAGCTTCTTCTAGAGACTTCGAGTCTCGAAGAGTGCCTCCTTCACTTGGAACATCTCGATGAGCAGCGTCGAGATGCCGCCACGATGAATGAGGCTCATAAGAAAAGGGTCAAAATGCAGTATGATAAATATGTCCGTCCTCGTGTCTTTTCTAAAGGTGACCTTGTCTTGGTCTATGACCAAGATAAAGACACCTTGGGGGAAGGCAAGTTTAAGCCTATGTGGTACGGTCCTTTCATTATTAAACAAGTTTTAGAAAAAGGGTCGTATGAGTTAATCGATTTTGAGGGAAACAAGCTGGCGGAGCCCCGAAACGAGCTCTACCTAAAGAAGTACTTTGCTTAAGTAGGAGTTAGGCAATGGCTTCTTTGTATATTATGTATATTTGTACATATATCATCGAGAGTTTTGTGATGTCAGCACTTTTTGGTCTACTGTTGCAGGTGTTGATGGATGACTTGCTCTATTTTGGGTTCGCCGATGGTGCTAGCTGGCACACTCGAAATCTCGCTTCCGCAGCTTGGGTACTCTATTATCCAACTGGTCAATTGATGGTATCAAGAGGCGTATGCATTGGTCTTGCTTCAAATAATATGGCTGAGTATATTGCCTTTATTAATTTACTATCTGAGGCAATCTCTTATGAGATTGACTCATTGGTAGTTTATCTCGATTCTCAATTGATAGTGTCTCAATTAAATAACATTTATTGGGTAAGGGATCCATGTTTATATCGCCAGTATTTAAGTGTGAGGTTGTTGCAAAGATCATTTGTTTATATTAATTATTTGCACATTCCAAGATCTCATAATTGGTTAGCTGATTCTATCATTAATCAAGCATTAGACTGACATATCAATCATTCATCATAATAAAATCAAGCAT
>APFE031133767.1:24544-43663 GCA_000404065.3 Pinus taeda
TTAGAAGAGAAAAATATGATTATTGATACTCTGCAATTTCAACTGGATGAAAGGGAAAAACATCATGAAAAGTTAGAATGTGAAATTGTGGGACTTAGAAAAGAGATTGAGAAAACAAAAGCTCTTAATCTTAGATTTGTTAAAGGATCTGAAACTCTAGATGAGATTATCAATGTGCAGTGTTCTCCCCTAATCAAGACAGGTCTGGGATATAATGAAGAAACAACTCAAGCGCAGAAACCATTTGCCTCCAAAAGTTATCTTGATGCAGCAAGGAGGAGTAAGCAAAGGCCCATTGGAGATCACCAGGTAAATCAGGGACAATTTACCTCAAGAATGAACAAATACTACCAAGTTAATCGGGGGCAATCCACCTTAAGGATGAACAGAACCTACAATCAGCCACAGGTAAAATCTTCTCAATCTACCTCAAGAATGGATGACAGTAGAAACTACAATGGTTTGGTTGGTAGATTTGATAATCGCAGGAGTTTCTTCAATGGCCAATGCTTCTCTTGTCATAACTTTGGTCACAAAGCAGCTCAATGTGTTGCCTATAAGACAATCATGACTAGAGAAGCTCAAAAACAATGAAGTATGACTGGGATCATGAAAAGAACCTACAATAAATTTTCTGCTCTTGAAAATGAAATATAATGTTCTATTTGTAACAACTTCGGTCATGAAGATTATAGATGCAGGAGCAAGTTTCGGTGGACAACTCAGAAGGAACAAACCTCAAGTGCCAAAACATGGAGAATGAAAGAACCACAACCAGAAAGATGTGGTATAGCTTTATATGCGGAAGGGCAAGAAAATCAATGGTACATTGACAACGGATGTTTGAAACATATGACGGGTGATAAGGAAAAACTTCAGTCATATAGTGCCTTAGAGAAAGAGAAGAAGGCCTCATTTAGAAATGACACCCCTGCGCTCATAAAAGTAAAGGTTCTATTCAGTTGAAAGAAAAAGTCAAAGCTGGAAATGTGATGTATGTTGATGACTTAAAACATAATCTATTGAGTGTCATTCAGATGTGTGATCAAGGAACTGAGGTAATATTTCGATCAAATGGATGTCGTGTTCGTGATCTTGATACAGGAAAAACAGTGATCAAAGGCATAAGAACTCCAAATAATTTATACATATTCAAAGAAGGACAACATGAATGCTATCTAAGCAAGAATGATGAACAATGGTTATGGCACTGGAGATTGGGGCACCTAAGCTTCTCACAAATAAGGAAAGCATGCAAATACCAGGCAATTCGTGCTCTTCCAGACATCAGAAGTCCAGACAATACAATATGCAAGTCATGTCAGTTTGGTAAGCAAACCAGAACTAACTTCCCTGAGAAGGAAGGATCAGCTAGTAGGCCACTTGAGCTTGTCCATACTGATGTATGTCGTCCGTTTAGGAAAAGGTCACCTCAGGGAGAAGAAAACTTCATATTATTCATTGACGACTATTCAAGGATGGTTTGGATAGGACTTATGAAGCACAAAGATGAAGCCCTCGAAAAATTCAAATCCTTCAAAGCTTTGGTTGAAAACGAATCAGATCACAAAATTAAATGCCTCGGGTCTAATAGAGGTGGGGAGTTTACCTCAAATGAAGTTTTCAATTTTTGTGAAGAACATGGAATAAGAAGAGAATTCTCTATAGCCAAGACTCCTCAGCAAAATGAAGTAGTGGAAAAGATGAACAGAACGGTTCAACAAATGGCTCGTGCTATGCTTGATGAGTCTGGAACTCCCGCAACCTTCTAGGGTGAAGCTGCATTTGCTGCAGTTGTTATTCTCAACAAAACAAACGTCTGGGTGAACAACACTCAAACCCCTCATGAGCTCTGGTATGGTGAGACTTCTTCGATAAAATATTTCAAAATTTTTGGAAGCAAATGCTATATCAAAAATACTGATGAACATCTTGGCAAGTTTGAACCTAGAGTAGATGAAGGCATTCTCCTTGGTTACTCTCCCCACAGCAAAGCTTACAAGTGTTATTATAAAAGGCTTGGAAAAATTGTTGAAAGCATTGATGTAGTGGTTGATGAAGAAGAAAACACTCCTAGGCAGGTAAGATCTAAAGATCTCGAAAATGATGAGGACTATCCATCAACATCAAATCAAATTCATGATGAAGAAGAAACCCATGAGGCACCAAAATAATAGATACAGATAGAAGATAAGACTCCATCCAAGTAAGTTCAGAAGAATCATCCAGAATCTCAAATTTTGGGGCAGAAAGAGGCAGGTATACAAACAAGAAGAACAATTGGAGAAGCTTCAAGCATTTGGCATTGTTCTCCTCCACTGAACCAAAAAATGTAAAAGAAGCATGCAAAGATGAATGTTGGGTCAAAGAAATGGATGAAGAACTTGAGAAAATTTAAAATAATAACACTTGGGAGTTGGTCCCTAGACCAAAAGATAAGAATGTCATAGGGACAAAATGGATATTCAAAAACAAGTTGAATGAAAATGGGGAAGTTATTAGAAACAAGGCAATACTTGTTTGTAAAGGATATGCTCAACACGAAGGAATAGACTTTGAAGAAACCTTTGCTCCAGTTGCCAAACTTGAGGCTATAAGAATGTTCCTTGCTCTCTCTAGCTTTCAAAAGTTCAAGGTATTTCAAATGGACGTCAAATCTGAAATTTCTGAATGGAGACTTGAATGAAGAAGTGTACATTGAGCAAACAGATGGGTTTATACTTGGAAATGATCCAAATCTTGTATGCAGACTCAAAAAGGCTCTCTATGGCCTTAAACAGGCTCCAAGGGCTTAGTATTATCGGTTGGATGAGTACCTTCATCAACAAGGTTTTGCAAAAGCATCAACAGACAACAATCTATATATAAAACTTGACAATAATAAAATGCTAATGTTTGTTGTATATGTTGATGATATCATTTTTGGCAGCAATGAAGAATCCATGAGTCAAAACTTTGCCTTGGTGATGCAGAAAGAATTTGAAATGTCCCTGCTCAGTGAGCTCACATATTTCCTTGGTTTACAAGTGAAACAAAACAAAGACGGTATCTTTCTTTCACAAACCAAGTATCTCAAGCAAATCTTGAAGAAGTATGGGATGGAGGATTCAAAACCAGTATGTACTCCTATGGTAACAGGATGCAGCCTCAGTGCAAATGATGAATCAACAGTTGTTCATCAACCAACCTATAGATCCATTGTTGGTAGTCTACTCTATCTAATAGGTACCCGACCAGACATTATGCATGCAGTAGGGATAGTTGGAAGGTTTCAGGCTAACCCAAAGGAAACTCATCTTCAGGCAATCAAGAGAATTTTCAAGTATCTTCAAGGGACTCAAAACTATGGATTATGGTATCCTAGAGATACAAATCTCATGCTTCATGCATATACATATGCAGATTGGGCAGGTAGCGTGGACGACAGGAAAAGCACTAGTGGAGGTGCATTCTTCATGGGTCCTAGATTGGTATCTTGGTTCAGCAAAAAACAAAGTTCCATTGCATTATCTATAGCTGAAGTAGAATATGTAGCTATTGCATCTTGTTGCACACAACTCCTTTGGATGATGCAAACATTGCAAGATCTCCAAGTCACTTGTACTTCACCTATTTTCATTTTTGTGATAATACAAGTGCAATCAGTATTTCAAAGAATCCTATCATGCACTCAAAGACTAAGCACATACCTATCAAGTATCATTTTCTCCAGGAAAAAGTGCTTGAACAAAAAGTCAAGTTGGAGTATGTTCCATCTAAGGAACAAGTGGCTGATATACTCACCAAACCTCTGCCCAGGGAGACATTTGAATACCTCAAACAGAAACTGGGGGTTGTTGATGCATCATCATGCTGTTGAATCTTGTCTGGTGTACGCAAGTGGATACACGTACATTTGCCGGTCTATGTGGGTCGAGTTCTGGGTGAAGAAAGTCCGATATGGGTCTGTCAGAGACCATCTGGCACAGGTTCAGGGGGAGCATATATTCTTCTAATAATGCATTGTTGACATTATCTTAGAAGTTCTTGGTTTGATTTCACAAGAGTTTTTGGTGGAGTAGATGCTAAACGAGATCTATGTGTACTGGTCTGAAGGTTGATTCTACTGATGATAGTTGTTCTTGTCTCTATGTCATATATTTTCTTTCATATCAAGGTAATGTAACGACCTATTTTGGTTTCCCCACTATGCCTGGGATGAATGATCCTTGTTCTTGCTTTATGAGATGGATGTATGAGTCTTGATGATAGGAAGGTTACTTATGATGTATGGAGTCATGTTCTCTCTTGAAGAATATCTTGTTTTTGCAGTCCTTACTTACAGTCAGGGGGAGCATGACCAACATTTCAGCCAAACAGAAATTTCAGCAGGTGTTCAGGGGGAGTATGGTCAGCAGAATGAGGTCCACCCTTTTCCCTTGATGTCAAAGAGGGGGAGTGATTGGATGTTGTTGCCATCAAGTCCAAAGGGGGAGATTGTTGGTATTATGATGCATATGTTGTACTTGATGGCAACCCAGTGATTGGATGTTGTTGCCATCAAGTCCAACGGGGGAGATTTTTGGCATTATGATGCATATGTTGTACTTGATGGCAACCCACTCATCTCAGATGATAAATTATAAGTGTAGCAATGTTATTTTATGGTTGCGCAGGTGAACCGATCAGAAGATGCGGTCATCGGCAGGTTGCGCAGGAGGACCATTGAAAAGGTGCGGACATGTTTGTAGGTATTTCACACAAAAGGTGCGAACCTAAAATACACAGAATTTCATGCAGACAAAATCGTACATCTTATGTTTGGTCCATGATATTTAGTCCGATGTCTTTGATCCTATGGTTTTGGTTTATGATTTTGCATCTAAGATATTGAACCTAGATTTTGGATCCATAGTATTGTTTCTCAATGGTTTTGATCCATGGTTTGAGTAAGGGCTTCGATATAAAAAGGGAAAGGAGATCAGCTGGCTTGGTACAAGTGTGTTGAATATCTTAAGAATTGTAAGATCTGAATTTCTGATAATTGGTTAGTGAGTTATAGTTGAACCTGAATCAAGAACAAGCCAGAGCATTATAAGTCAGATCTACTGATGGGTACAGATCTCATTGGTGCTTGAATGGATTTGTGAATTTGACAGTCTGGGGTATATTTGAGGACTGATAAACTATCTATATCCCAAGGTGCGCAGTGCCAGAGAAGGTGCAGGTGCGGAGGTGCACAGCACTAGAGAAGGCGCAGATGCGGAGGTGCGCAGTAGCAGTGAAGGAGCAGGTGCAGAGGTGCGCAAATCAGAAAACACCACAGGTGCAGAGGTGCACAGAGCATAGACAGTGTGGGTGCAAAGCTGCGCAGATCACAGACAGCACAGGAGAAAATTTGCGTAGGCCTCAGACAGAGAAAGTGTGGACATCTGCAGGTTACTACTGGTGAAGTTGCGGACTTTTCTTGAAGTATATTTTAATTGATTTTGTCTATTGCTGCAGCGTTCTGGGTATAAACTTGGTGTCTAGTTACTGGTACTGTTTGTCTAATTACAACATTCTAAGAAGTTATTGGTTAATCGATTGATGCACATATACTTGATGATTACTTGGATCCAGTCTAAAAATTGATGAAATGTGGTCCCTGGAAGGAAAGAGAAGGTAGTAGCCTTCTGTAGGTCAGCACCTACATACTAGTATCTTAGCTAGTACAAGAGTTAAGGGGGTTGTAGCTCCCTTCCAGGAGAAGCTGGAAAACGAGAGAGGGTTGTAGCTCTCTGCAAGTTGCAGCCTACGTACTGGAAAAGGACTGCACTAGTACAAAATCATTGTAAAAAGAATTTTCTAATTGAAAGAAGATAGAGACATATTGCAGCAGGTGGTTTTCACCCACATTGGGTTTCCACCTTATATCTGGTGTTATTTGGTGTGACTGTCTATGTTTCTTGTTCCTGTTTATTATTATATGGTTCTAAGATACAGATTAATGGTTAACATATAAAGAATAAATTACCTTAAAATCTGGAAGGTATATACAAGTTTCATTAGTCATATATGCAAGTGTTTATTGAAAAAGATTTGATATTACTGATACATTCCCCCCCCCCCCCTCTCAGTATTATTTCCAAAAGTGCCATATTCCTTAGACCTATCTATCCAAACACTCAATGAGCATTGATTTAGGTTTGCCACCCAGGCCAAGAAAATTGATTGCTACAATATTTCTATTGGGCTTGCAGGCAATACCTTGCGATGATCCATGTTAACAAAATTTTCAGAAATCTTATGAATCCTTGTAGATATAGAAGATATCATATTGCAGGTTTCCACTGTGGCAACTTCTGCCAGATTACTCGGAGGCAGTAGGGAAAAAATACCCATTAAGGTAAGGTCTTTTAGGAGGCCTACTCCGATATTTTGAAGCGATTGAGAGCTTCCATGGATCATTGGAATGCTACCCGTAACTTGTGAACTGTTGGGGAGAAAGGATTGTTGGTCAATAATTTTAATTCCTCCTTGGAAGGGAAATAAAATCTTTCTAAAATATGTTGACACAACAACAGCCATAGCGTAAATCTAGGGCCTTCCCAATAGGATATTGTAATCGAGGTTTTCATCGATAACTTCGACGTCAATTTCCACTGCCTTGCCCCCTAGTTCAACTTGCAAGTTACTTAAATCCTGTACGGGGTGTATGTGCATCCATCAAATGCTTTTAATGTCGTTGATGATCTTGATAAGGGTGGTGAGCCTAAATTTTTCCAGCAACTCATTGACATAATGTAGGTAGATGTCCCCTCATCAATGATTGTTCGATGAACAGTTTTGTTGAGGGCTTTTACCTGTACGAGGAAAGCGAGTTGAGCCGGTAACTAAGGTTTGTATCCTTTATGATTAAAGGCCACAATATTGGAATCCATTGGGTCAATCCCACCTATTACTGATAATAGAGCCTGCTTTTGGGAGGGGCAATTTTGTAGTACTTCAAGTGTCGACATAGCGGATGGCGATTGGGCCAGATCCTCTACTATATTATAATTTTGTGCTACTCGAGCATGAGGATTAAATGTCAACTTGTGTACTACTCCCTCTGGAAGCTTCATTATTAGTTCAGGAATGATGGGTGGCACAACTTAAGTCGATGTTTTTGTCGAACTACTAGGTTGATCTGTAGCCTTGTTGTTTGACATCTGTGGATTCCCATAATATTTATTCCTTGTTGATATCAAAGCATCATTTTGCTGTTTCTAAATGGACAACATAAGCACTTGGGATGGGGAAGCATTGTCGCTAGCAACCATATTGATTTTTGGGTTTGGAAACAGATTAGTCAACACTGCTGAGGTATTTGAACTCTTAAAGAACTTCTTGATCTCAGCTTTATGCGGACATTCTTTCGTCCAATGATCTCCATCGCATATGAGACATGGCTGAATAGGTTTATTTTGCCTAGAAGGATTTCCAGAAGGTTTCTCAGGAGTCAAATCTTCCTGTTTCTTCTTTTTGTTTTTCCCTTTCTTCTTACCCCCTAGTTGCTTCAGTTCTTTGCCTTTGTCGGACGACACGACATTAACCTTCGAGGCAGGAAGTTTTTCATTTGCTTTTTTACTAGAAACTGCAAGGGTTTTACTAGATGGGGCCTTTGTGGTTTGTGTACTTGAGGTGCCAATCACACCATCACCAGCATGAGAGTCCTTGTTTGATTTAGGAGGAGGAGGAACGGAAAAATTTGGTCTAGAAGCATCAGTGATTTTGTCATAGAGTGTGCCAAACTGAGTATAAATCATGTCTAGATATTGTGCACGAGCAATGACTTGCTCTTTAGTGACAACTACTCCCTTGGCCACATCTTTTGTGATAGAAGGTAACAATGACTTAATAAACCATTCAACTAGAAGCTAATCAGGAACATATGTCTTTACCATTAAACGACGACGTCGCCACTCATGAATATGATCAAATATGTGAGTGGCTATTATCTATTTAAAATTGGTAAGGAGATTTGTTACTGTTTCATACCTTATGGGTAACTGAAAATGGGTTAAAAAGGTTGTGGCAAGGGCACTGAAGTTATCGAATGAAACTATAGGCAATTTGACAAACCATTTCGCTGCCGGACCAGTTAGCATTCACTGAAAAAGGCGAAGCCTAATCGAATCATCATTGAGGGTATTGGACGAACACCACAAATGAAAGGTCATTACATGATTCAATGGATCTTCACTCGGATTTCCATTGAATTTAGGAATATCTGACAGAAATTTATGAGGAATCGCTGGCCACCAAGAGGCGTAAGCAATTGGATCATTTGTTAGCCGATTCAGATCTAGTAATTCTAAAGTTGCTATGAAAGGCAACTGTTGATTCAAGTTTGGCAAATCATACCCAAGATAAGATGGGATTGCCTTAGGAGTGTGTCTTTGCATACCAGCATAATTTATTTGATGTTGATAACTTTGATAAGGTTGATGGGCATAACCATTATAATATGATTGTTGGTAACCATTTTGAACAAACGGTTGCCCATTACCTGCAAAGTTTTGTTGCTCAAGTCCTCAGTAAGCTTGCCAGAATTGCGGTTGTTGATATTTCACCAGCCATGGCTATGAGACCATTTGTTGTTGTCCAATACTAGATGTTTAACGAAGATGAGAGGTGATAGTACCCGTTTGAGCCTGAGTCACTTCCGCTAAGGAGCCACTAACCTGCGGTTGTGATTGAGTCATGGAGATAAGAGGCTATTGTATTACGACCTGAGAGATTTGAGGTTGACATACAACAGGTAGAACTTGTACTTGAGACACCATCACAATAGCTGGTGTAATGGGAATGTTCGACACAGGTTGATTTGGTTGCATTGAATATACAACTCTTGGCTGTTGAGGCAGTATTGGCACCCAACCATTGGATACAATTCCGGCTTGACCCAAATTTTGTTGTGAACTCTCATATGGTTTTTCTCCCGGAGGGAACAATGAAAAGGTATACTGCCCCCATATGGCGGAAATCTAGTGTTCAAATGGTAAATTGGTCTTTGGAGACTAGACTACCCAAATTTATACGATGTGAAGGATAAATTTTCTGAGTCTCAACATAAGAAACTCCAGATAAGATTGTGGATGAACAAATAGGAACAGACCATGCTGTCGAAATAGTCCTTGGGTAGACTCCATCTAGTGGTTGAGAGCTAGTTTGGACAGATGGTATACCAGCAAACATTGTCGAGGTAGCGGCAGGAAGTTTTGTTGTTATTGTATCAAATGACACAGTCCTAGATGTCGATGGTTGTTCAGACATATCGAGTCTATCCAAAATATTTCCTATCGATTTGATAGGAACTTGCGATGAAGGGTGATTAAAAGAACTAACTTCTATAGTAGAAGGATATGGGTGGATCCCAATTCCAAAATGTAATGGGGTACTGGATGGAAGATCCTCCACAATCTCTTCTATAGCAATCAATCCAGGTGGAAGAGGTAGACCATCAGGTCCATAAAATATTTTTTGGTGTCGAAGAAGGTATAGACTCTACAGCGATAGATTCTGGAGGGGTGACACCTTTCGAATTAGCCCTAGATGGAGCTGCTTCAGGAATAGAATTTTCTACCATTACACTAGGATTAGTTCTAATGTCCTCTTGTAACTGTGGAACTTCTTCTGTAGAGGCAGGGGTACCATAAATAATTGGAATAATTAGAGTCTCTGATGATGCTGAAACACAAGTTTCAAATAAACCAGGAGATTTCGACCCAGTTAAACGAGATCGCATGACCTGGAATGGTTTCGTTTCTGGAGTCAAAGACGATTGACTCGTTAGTCTCCGCGAACAATGGGGTTTTGATTGACTTTCTTCCACGATTGTGGATTACTTGATCAACTCAAATTAAAAGGGGAAAATGTTATTCCGAATGAAATGAATTTTATGATGCTTTGACACAACTTGCTTTTTCAATTTTTAAGAGTCGAGAAAAAGCTAAAGATGACTCTAGTCACCTTCAATTTTTAATGAGCCTAAAGTGAAAAGTGCTCAGATGGACCTTTTCTTTTAAGGAGTCAAAAAGGAACGAAAGTGACTACTTTGGAAATCTAGACAGAGGGATTACCAAACCAATCACAAAACTGCAATATACACCTCGATGGTAAATTATAGAGAAATTACCGACTTTATATATGGTATTCAATCTTCCCGAATGTTGTGTTTAGTGCATTACAATCGATAGGGTGGTAGACACGGCTTCCTAAGGATAAAGAATATCAACCTATTGTGGTCTCCCAATATATACTCTACGGTACATGGGAGCGCAAGTCCGTACTAGCACTTGTCGTATCAAAGAGGAGGAATGACCCAACCTACGATGAAAATGATAGTTACCAGGCTTTACGACACCAGAATACGTCTCTAGCCTAGACTTCTAGATGTTGTGTGTTAGGTTCCAAAGAGTTTTTATGTTCATTGAGGTTTATTTTATATTTGATCTTTCTTAAGAAGTTTGCCTTTCAAGGTTCACCACGTGATGTAGATGTACAATTCCTAAATATGCAATCTAAGATGATAAAAAATTGTTTATTTTCTTTTAGCAATGAAAATCATAGCTACTAAGGAAATAAGAGTAAAATTCTTTCAACATAGAGCAGAGAGCACACACTAAATGCACTTTTCCTAAATCAATTTCCGCATGCAATCTAAATGCAAATGCACATGCATGTATTTGTTTTCCATTTCCTTAATGTGAGAATGAAAAAAAGAAAACTAAGCACAGATCTGAACTACTTTTCCTCAAAGCGACACTTTAGCAATTTCTTTAAAAAAAAACGAAAGGAAGACTAAGACGACACTTTCACTTTCGAATGGAAAACTACTTTCGACAATTCAAAGAATTGACAATTCAAATCAAATACAATGGCAAAAGTACAATCGACTATCTAAAAGAGGAAGACTTTACGACACTCTTTTACTTGACTAAAAATGACAGTTGTGACACTTTCGAATCAAAAGATGATAGCTCGATTAAGCTAATTTTTGCAAAGGAGGGTTGTAAATGATGAAAAATACATTAAAAAAAAAAAAACATTTGCAATTCCTTATCAATGGAGGCTGAATAATGTAAAGGAAGAAGGTTTCAATAGTGATATACTAATCATAGGCAGCAAAACTACTGAATAGAGCTGAAAACAATGAAGAAAAAACCCAAATCTGGAGAGAGAAACAGTCTCATTCAATCATTGCACCTGTCCTTAAGGGAAACAAGGATGCATCTCACCTGCAGCACACGAGAGGTGTGATGCATCTAGACTACCAATGAGAGATAGTGTGATGTTCTAGGGACGAGACTGAGCTTGGTTTTCACCCACAGTTTGCAGCTAAGTTCAGGGATTTAGGCTGAGCTTATGATAGGTAGTAAACACAAAGTATAGAGGTATGATCTAATGAGGTTATTGAGCTACCACCAGGGCACTTAGGATGTTTGCAAGTCAGATGTTTATTTCATAAACCAACCCGGAGATTGACTGAAGCAACGTTGATCTGCTTGGTAGTTGCATAGCAAAATCAATTCGAAGGCTAGATGGCTTAACTTTAGGTTCCGTCTATAGTTTATAAAGCAAACAACAGTAACAAACAAACAAACTATTCGTTCCACAGTGGAGTCACCATTTTGTTTCTAGGAAAACTAGTGTCTACTCAGATCTACTAGTCCCACTAAGACGGGTAGCTATCTTAGAAACAAACAATTCAAAGTAATTTGTGTTTTCCTTTATGAGAGATAGATGAGAGAGAAGCAGAGAGCACCAACCTCAGTCTTTCACTTGGCTCCTTGCTTGTTTCCTCTCCCCTCTGATAGAGATTCGCCACTCCTTTCTCGCTTGTCCCGCTTCAGAGAACACCTGTAGAGTTAAAGCAGCAAAATACCATCAAAGCATAGAGATTTATAACCTTAAACAATGTAGAATCAGATGTACATTAACCATATAAATGCATACACAAATACAAGATTCAGAAATGTACAACTATATGGAGGAAAACTCAAATAGCTTTATTGATAGAAGTAGTAGAAGAGAGGATTACAATCCAGTTGTCTGATCCAGCACCATCCTCCTAACATGAAAGCCCTCTTCACCTCATGAAAAGCTAGATCACCCAAAAATACAATGCTTCACAGAGAAACCAATAGCACTTCCTTACAAAATACAAAATTCCAGCCTTTGGATCTCTAGGATGAGGGATCCATATATAGATATTTGCAGGGGGGTGAGTCAGCTTCTGGGATTTTGATTAGTGTCATTTCACTGATAGTTCTTGGCTCCACTTGTAGATTTCATGATCTCTTACTCATCCCTGGGTGAATTCAAAGAGGCAAGTGTCATATGAGCAGTTTCTAGAAGATTCTCTGAGTTTCCACCTAGAAAATTGCCTCTGCCATTTGTCTGCTCTCACTCATTGCACCCTACAGAAGGGCTTTTCAATATGCATCACACCCTTTGTGTGTAACAGGTGAGATGCATCGCACCCTCAGCATGGAGTAGTTTGTATGGTCCAGTTTTGACCAGTTCTGAGCAGATTTTCAGGGAGAACTTCTGGGAAATGATGTAATCAATTGACCTTGATCCTTTAAGGTATGAAACAACACTTTTATGGGTTTAAGAGCCCTTGGTTTATCGACATATGTGATTGGGTTGTAGTGCCCAAATATGTCTATAACAGTGGTGCTCCAACGTCATGATTGTCTATAAACAAAGTTCAATGTAGTTGTGATGTCCTTGTCTCACTTGCTCATTTGGAACACTTTGTATGCCCTCTTATTCCATTCCATTGAAATCTTCTATTATCAGATGATCGATCTCTTGGATGCATAAATGATATAACAATAGGTGTGCCAAGGACTCCTTGATCTGATGTTATAATTTCTTCTCTCCACTAGATGTGGTCCATGATTCTTAAGTCTCCTCTAGATCTTCTTATAAATGTTGTTCATAAATGTTTTCCCTTCTATTTATTCTTAGATTTTTATGCTCTTTATGGAAGTTAGGATTTGTTCCTTAGATGCAGAGATGTTTCCAACTATTTCTAGGATTTGTGAGATTTGTTGGAGTAACATTCTTCAATAAATTCTTCAACATGCTTCGATTCCTCGTTGATATCCCTATCTAGCACATGGATTAGTAGATGGAGGGTTCTGACAACACCTTAAAAATAACTAAATTTTAACCTATTGAAACAAATGAAATGAAATCAATTACAAAATTAGATAAAAATAAACTTTCAAATCCTCATGCTACTCAAACCTTGTTGTCACCAAGTTATTTGTTGGCACAAGTTAGTTCATAAATAGGGGAAACAAACTTGCATGGAAGGAACAATCTATTGAAAATATGTTGTCATTGATGGGAAATGAAAAGGTAAAGGAAATGGAAAATATTGGAAAAGGCGAGCAATGGCAACTTCAAATGCATTGGTAAATATGTTAACATTGTCAGAAAAGGAAAAGGTAAAGGCAATGGAAAATATTGGCAAAGGAAATCATGGAAAACATTGGTGGCGAAGGCAACCATGGAAATTGCAAAGCAATATAAATGGTGTTGTCATTATTGGCAAATGAAAAGTCAAAGGTAATGGCAAAGGTGGAAAAGAAAAAGCATAGAAAAGAACCAATCACAAGAAGATCAACATGGTAGCAATAAAGGTGAAGATAATTTGGAGCCTTTTCTTGGATATTAAATCATATTAGATTTAAGTTAAACCCACTCAGTTGAGAAGAGCTCTGAAATAGCTTTGTGATGGTATGTGGAAGTCTGAAAATGGCCTCCTAAGTCAAGAGTTAGAGCCATTTAAAGTTTGTGACCCCAAGTCAAATTTAGTATAGTTAAAAGATGATTGGAGGAGCCTTGGCACATAGCCAAAGTTGGCAGAAGTGCCAAACCCAGCAGTAAACCTGAGTAGAGTTGAAAAAAAATGAATTGGGCATATGTAGGCGATAGCATAGTAGCAGGAAGCATTTCTATTGGGCGTTGATGGAGCCCACCTAAAGTTATTACCCCGACAGAATGGTTATGATGAAAAATTCTTAGCATTGCGATGAATGGAGCAGGATGACACCATCATGACGGACTTACCCTGATGGGTACAGCTCGAAGCATTGCTTAAGGCTTACACAGTGAAAGTGTCAAGAGACAAGGTACGAGGACAAAACAACAGAGAGTTGTCCAATGATAAGAAAAAAAAGGTCTCCACTTTGATAACTCATCTCGATGAGGGCTAGCCTACAGGTGCATTCCAGGGGGATAACAAAGAGGGAGTACAATGAATTTTCGGCCTGACAGGAAAACAAAGAAAATGGTTGCAAAACCAAAAGTCCAGGGACCCTTTTTCTCTCCTCCAATAGGAAAGGTTGTAGCATGTGATTGGCCCAGGTGACGAAGGATGATGATGTCAACACCAACCAATCAAAGCATGACATGTGGTAGTCATGGCACTTTTAGGTACCCAAAGGGCCCATATTTTAGTGACATTTGTCACCTATTATAGCTCGACACGTAGCATAGGTGATGTTATAATGATTTCATCCTGATGGATGGAATGTAGAAAATCCTGTAGATTCAGAAGCTAATGCAATTTTCTAAACAAAGAGACAAGAATATACTTCTACTCTTTACAGTGGAAGCCAATAAAAATTGAGAAAAAAAATAATCGATAGAAGAAGAGAATCCAAGGCACATAACACAATAAATATCTAGGTAAAGCCACAGATCAAAACCCCACTATTTGTTTTGTATTAATCCGAAAAATCAAGATGAAATTACAATGTTTGTTCTCTCTAGAATAATCCCAGCACTCAGTACATTCAATCTCCAACTCATAAGAAAGCTTAAGGCCAAATATTAGCTGATTCACAAGCTATCCAAGTCTCCATTCCAATGTCTAATTCCTATGGAGGATGGCTTGTATTTAAAGGGAAATAAAGCCTCTAAAAACTGCACAATCCCTCAAGGATTAGTTCTTGATTGCATGCACTATCAGTGAAACTCAGAAAAATCTAAAACAAATAGTACATTATCCCTGCACTCTAGTCTCAACTTGGTCTTTCTCAAAATCGACATGCATGAGTTCTTGATGAGTAAATATTCAGTTAACTAGAGTAGCACTGGTGGAGTTCATTAGTGTCACCATTGACTACTAACTCACTATTAGTTCTCTCAATCAGCTTGAGAACTAATTTAACTGAACTAACTCATGAAACTGAGCCTTCAATTTTACAACTCACAATTAACTCATATTGGACTCCTACAAAGTAGGGAGAACATACACATGATGACAGAAAGACATCCAACTCGAATTTCCTAAGTCAAGTAAGTTTAATAAACTTAATTTAACTATTTTAAGTTGTTATGAGAATAGAATTCGAATTTAATTCACAGTTTAAGTCAAGGACAAATTAAACTGCAATTTCTTGTTGCCATTTCTCAACACTCCCTTTCAACAAGAAATAGATTATCAACTACCGTGGTCCTATTTCTATGTAATTTGAATTTACATCTTGAAAATGTCTTTATCAAGATGTTAGCATCTTTATCCTCTGTGGGAATGTAATCTAACAACATGATCCACCTCAATACATAATCTCTGAGATGATGATATTGGACATCAATATACTTAGACCGATCATGAAACACTAGATTTTCAAAGAGTTTGATACAACTCTGATTATCACAATAAATCACTGTCGGATCCATCTGATGACCAAACAAACCAACCAGGATCTTCCTCATCCAGATAGCCTCATATGTTTCCTGAGTTGTAGCCATGTACTCTGCCTCTGCCTACCTAAGTGCAATCGATCTTTGTTTCCTGTTGTACAAAGAAACAGTCGTTGACCCAATACTAAAGATCCCTCCGAATGTCCTCTTCCTATCAGTTGGACTCCCTACCCAATCTGCATTGGTGAGGACTTGAAGCTTCACTCCCTCTGTCCATCTGTATCATAACCCATATTGAGTATTTCCTCTGAGGTATCTCAATACATGCTTTGTCATCTTCCAATATAGGTTGATAGTCCTAACCATCGCTTGACTAAGCTGGTTAAATTCATAGCACATATTTGGTCGTGTGTTCATCAAGTACATGAGTGAATCCACAAGCTTCATGTAAACAATAACTTCCACTAATCCCCTTGAAGTAGCATCCTCCTTCCTCCAATTACTAGCTAGAGGAGTCTCCATGAGTTTACTACTCTCCATGCAAAATCTCTTGAGTATCTCGTTGGCATACTTTCCTTGAGATAAAAACAACTCCCCATCTCCCTACCATACCTCCATGCCAAGAAAGTAATGCATGAGCGCCATTTCCTTCATCTCAAACTCTCTTGCAAGGTCCTCCTGGAAAGATTTGATGGGATTCTCATCACCTGCCAATATAAGATCATCTAAATAAAATACAATGATCAATCTCTTACCTTCCACCACTATGTGATACAGGTTCACATCCACTTCATTCTTCATTCAATGTTTCAAAACCTTTGGGCTGCTCTATTTACACCTCTTCCTCAATCATGCCATTGAGGAAGGCAGTCTTCACATCCATTTGATGGATCTTCCAACCCATCTATGCTGATAGTGCCAAAATAGATCTGATTGACGAGTACCTTGCAACAGGAGCAAAGGTCTCATCGTATTCAATCTCCTCTACCTATGAAAAGCCACAGGCCACAAATCTAGACTTATGCTTCTCCACACTACCATCTACAACTTGCTTTACCTTGTAAAGCATATGGGAGCTCACATATGACTTGTCCTCCGATCTAGAGACCACATCCCAAATGCTATTTTGAACTATGGAGTCATACTCCTCCACCATCACATTAACCCAAACCAACGGTTGCATTGCTTCCTAAAAGGAAGATGGCTCTACCACAACACATGCACCCTTAAGTACCATATATCCAATGTACCTCTCTGGTGACCTCCTATTACACAACATTTTGTCACTATCCCTGTACTCCCCATCCACGATCTTGGAGGACCTCTACTGTGAACCTGACATGCTTTCCCATCATGAAGAAACTCCCAATACATCCCTCTTCATGAGAAGAATAATTCCCTTTTGCATCATTTCCAAGGAATATTCATTTTATCCTAGTTTACAAGACCGGTGCTACTGACCAGTTTCCTTGTTGTGCTGATTTACAGAGATTAATAATAGCCCTCACGTCATACAGATAGACGAAGCCCTTTTCCAGTCACGTCGATCCTCTTTTGGAAGGTTTTTTAAATAAGAAGTCGAAGCTTCCATGTCTAGAAGCTTCGTAATGGAATTTTGTTAAATGGTTAGGCTGAATGGAGCCAAGGAATTGTTGTGGCCAGCAACAACCCCCCCCCCCCCTTTTTCATTTATCTATCTACCCAAAATACTAATGAATTAGGGGACCCCTAGTATAATTTTGAGAAAAAATCAAATTTTCCTTCTTCAAAATAAAGATACCATCGCAGGCTTAAAAGCAGTCTTTCAAATATTTTCACCTAAGTCTATGATGGGGAAAAGGTCTTTAAGAAATTGCATTAATGCGCAAGGCCCCCCAACGTTAAGCCTAACGTCGTGTCACAATAATTAGTGTCCATAAGGAAAAACCTCAAAATCTCCCGATCTGCAATAATGTCGATCACAAGACCGCACATCGCAAAAAGGAAATGGCAATACTTAACAAACATCAAACTCCTGCGACCCGCGACGTTGCGACCTGCGATATAGCGATCGCCGCGATGACACATTCTGCGTTCTGGTGATTTGCGATAAGCGTGCCTTGCGATGGCACGATCTTCAATAGAGCATAATGCGAATCATGAATCATTTAACCGCAAATCTTTCGGGCACGCCATTCAAAGATAGACCACTTACCATAATCTGACTTCAAATCATGCGCTTTTAATGATAGTAAGTGAGTTAGTTGTCAGTTATTTAATGAAATAAAGACGCGTGCTTTGCTGAAGAATTTTTTCACGTAAGGTGGCATATTTAGTATATCGGTTGCATTTAAAACTCTCCCATCACCTTTCTCAATCAGTCATTTCCACCTCACTTGTAATCTGCAGGAACTAGGAGATAAGAACATTCAAAAAGCCAAACACATAAGCAAATGGGAAAGAAGAATAATGCCCAAGGCTCCGAGGCAAAGGAAAAGGAAAATGAGATAGTGCCCTTGTACACAGACATTGCATGCAATAGGGACGCAGGAATTTCAACTTGGGACGGCATGTATAGGCTGCTGGAGGAGGAAAATCCCAGAGTAATGAAGGCCGATAGCACCGCGGGATCGCCAAACTCTTCTGAGGCATCCTTAGAAGAGCTGGCTTGTTCATTTCTCCATCGAATAGCAGCTAGACCCAAGATATTGCCATATACGGATATGATCAAATGGATACTCGACAATGCAGAGTTACAAGGCAGACAATTCAAGGCTCCAGGGCATGGGCTCATAGGATCATTTGCCGCACAAGACTTAAAGCTTATGTATCATCTTCCGGAGCCTCAAACGACCTACAACACGCAATTTGTCCAGAAATTTGCAGCAGAGAACCCAAACCTGGCATAAACCACTAAAGAATGGACCAGAAGAGAGGAGCCGCTAAAAAAGGATACAAATGGTAAGTATAGCACAAGTTCTCTCACCTCTCCATATTGTTTTTCTATAGCCATGCTCTGCAGGCTGTTTGGGATGCCAGACATAAATAAATTTTCAGCTGAATGGCTACCACTCATAGAAGCTGCCACAAATGTCGATCTCGTGGATTGGGCCAAAATATTTTCTGATAATTTGTTCACTGATGTCATGAATTACAATTCTAAGAGATCCTCTTCACAAAGGGTCTATCCTCCGTTTTATATGTCTACTTACATTATGGATTCTATTTGCTATGTATCTAAATTTCCAACTATGGGTTGGAAATGGACTACCCAAGACCCGTCACCTATTCATGTTTACCACAAAATATTATGGGATTCACAGTTTGCCCCTCACTTCTATCAGATTTTCCATGGGCTCATTTTACCCCTATATAGGATGATGTATGGTGAAGAACCCCCGAGGTGCTCACCCGAAGTGCAAATAGACATCATCCCCATCGAAAGATGGTTCGGGGAAGAATGGTTCA
>APFE031133776.1:0-11685 GCA_000404065.3 Pinus taeda
TATCGAGGAGTGGTAAACCGTTAAGGTATAGCCGTTACTGGACGTAACAGGCTCCCTCCTCAGTCCATATATATAAACAAACCAGATTTAATCTGTTATTCGAGAATGATCAAAACAAGTAACTGTGAAATACAGTAGTTCTTTATCAACACATTACCATGTATCGCTTAGCCTTCGAGAGGCGGCAATTTGTTAGAAAAAAAAAAAAAAAGCAGGATTGCAACCAAAACCCTCGGCATAATCCATTAATATAAAAGTAATCAACCAGTGCACATTATGAGGAAACTCAGTGGCTCAAGAGGAGCGACACCGTGCGCTAATCAGATATAAAGATACTAAACAATATATCAATAAAAATCAAAAGACCTAGGTATGCGAAATCTGTTCAACAATAAAAGGTAAACCCCTAATCTCAATATATTAATCTCGGCCTTTAAAATACCGGATTCATACAACTGCCATTTGAATACCCACATAAATTACAGACATTCTAGCCAAACTGAATGACAGTCCAGGACCAAAGTCAAAACCCTATGACTAGCTATTCCAAACGGCAACATGGGCCTTAATCCCAAATAATTAAAACAGTGACAGAAAGGAAATCTTGCGGAGGTGCAGCCATAGCGCCAAATAATCATGAGATCGACAAACCCTGGCAGAAGCAAACCATATAAGTCGAACTTCCAGGTGGAATTATGAGTGCAGACCACGGTGCTAAGGCACTTACCGGATAAGGGAAGTGGAGGACGAGACTCTGTTGAACACTGCAACCGCAGCCTCGTCGACTTGCTACCCTGCGTAAATCGGTGGTTAAATAGTAGTTAAAATTTTCCCATAAACATAGTAAATGAATGATTGAGTGCTGTAAAAGAAAACAAAATTAGAAGGGACGCGTTACCTGTTGCAGACGAATCTAAGGGCGGGGTGTAAAGAGGGTTTCGCCGCCGACAGACCATCTCTGGAGTTCCTCCATCTACGCCGGTGGAAACGAACCAGACATGCAATAACAATGGCCTCCTGGGTGTGGAAACGGCGCTGGAGCGGAGACTGCCTCCGCAGCATGGAGCAATGAACAAAATGACCAAAGCCGCGCAAAATGAACCTTAAGTATCTCTCTGTCCAAGACAGTCCAGCTTTCCACCGTCCGATCGTTGGAAAACAATCCTGACCGATGATCACAGTGAGGATCCCAAGGGATGGCATGGCGGGACGGTGGCATTTAAGTTCCCCAGCTACCAACTTAAGGCTCAGTCACTGTTGATCGTTGGCGTGGACTCATAACGACAGGTGTCACCTAAGGAGCGCCATCATCTACCGCCAAGCAGATTGGTATGTACCGGGTCAATCAACTAAGGACAATCAACTGACAGAATGAGATATGTCGTATCCATATACATTAATCGCATCCGAATTGACCAAGCCAACCACCATGATAAGCCCCAACTATTGAAACGTGTTATGTAATAATTAATTTTTTTTTTTTATTTGCAATATTGTTACGGGGGGGTTATGATAGAAACAAGGGAGTTGCCACCACTCAACAGGGAGTTGTTTCCATTAGAATAAGGGAGTTTCCTAATTTCAACAATGATTCCACTGTACTATATAGTTGAGTTTCCTCAATTGATGACTTTAGCTAACAACTTTGTGTGTGCATTCACAGTTATAAAAAAGTTCAGGTTGGTTACATGGAAAACTTATTTTTAAAATTTTAAAAATTTAAATTAATTTTTAATTTTTTAAAACTATGACTGGTTATAAAATGGTATAAACATTTATTTAATTATTTTTAATGTATTATCTAATAATTCTCTTCATCAGATTCTCATGAAGTAGAATAGGTTTGTGGAGATTTTTATGTTTTTTCCCTAATATTTCCCACCACCTCTATCATTTCTTACTTACATAAGATTAAATTCATTAATGCCAGTGTGAAGTTCCATCACTCTGACACTAATGAATTTAAGTGTACCTGGGTGAGAGAGGATAAAGATGGTGAGAAATATTAGAAAAACATAAAAATCCCCTAAACTTACTCTACTTCTTTTATTTATATATATAAATGTCAAAGAAAAATATTAGAGAAAACATTAAAAATATTTAAATAAATTCTTATGTAATTTTTTAACAAATCACCATTAAAAAAAATAAAATATTAATTTAAACTTAAAAAATTTAAATGAAAATGAAAATTTAAGAATTAAGTTTGCCATGTGATCAATTTGAAGTTTTGTAGAAATATGGATGAATAGACAAAGTAGTCACTTAAAGTGGTCAATTGTGGCAACTCAATTGTAGGAGATGGTTGTTAAAACTAAGAAACTTCCCTTTCTCTATTATAGTTGCCACACCTCCTTTGTAGTGGTGCCAATCTCTACTTTTACATGTTCCCAATTGTATTTCCAGATTGCATTAATTTAATGATAAAAATATGTTTTTCATTTATAAATGTTATTTGTTTAAAATTAGATAGAATTTATAAATAGCTGGTACTAATTGCATTCGTAGTTATTGATTCACGTTGGAACCTCACTTTGACACTGATAGCCCCAATGTGTAAATCAATAACAATCAATGCAATTAGTATCTATAACTTACAAATTCTATCTGGTTTTAAACAAATAACTTTTCAAAATGAAAAAAATATCATTAGATTAATTAAATTTGGCTATAAAATATGGAGCACATAAAAACACAGATTTCAATAAAAATAAGATACTCTATTTTAGCAACAAACTACAAGTGAGTTGCAACCACTACAAGGGAGTTGTTCCAACTATAATAGGACCTCTAGTTGAGTTGTAGAATTGACAAATTTAGTTAATAAAACACCATGTGAATCCATATTTATACAAAACTTTAAGTTGCTTACCTAGAAATATTAATTTCTAACATTTAAAATTTAAATTATTTTATTTTATTTTTCTAAGATTAAAATTGGTTAAAAAATCATAATAAAATTTAATTTAACTATTTTTAATATTTTCTCTAATAATTCTCTTCCTTTATCCCACACATATAGAAGTAGAGTATGTTAAGGGATTTTATGTTTTTTTCTAGTATTGGTCAATATCTTTATCCTCTCATTGGCATACACTTAAATTTATTAATGTGAGGATATTTCTCGATTAGAGTCTTCTCTTTTCGGAATATTTAGGGATCTTTTCTTTTCGGAATATTTAGGGATCTGATAGACATAGGCATGGTCAATTGACCACGATCTGATAGACATAGGCATGGTCAATTAACCACGCCTATGTTTGTCGGATTTTTAGAATATTTAGGTTGTTGGATTTGATTTTAGAATATTTAGGTTGTTGGATTTGATTGTAGATTTTCGGAATATTTAGGATTGTAGGATTTGATTGTAGATTTTGGGAATATTTAGGATTGTAGATTTTTGGAATATTTTGGTCAATTAACCACACCTATGTTTGTGGGATTTGATTGTAGATTTTCAGAATATTTAGGTTGTCGGATTTGATTGTAGATTTTCGGAATATTTAGGATTGTAGGATTTGATTGTAGATTTTCGGAATATTTAGGATTGTAGATTTTCGGAATATTTAGGATTGTAGATTGTAGATTTTCGGAATATTTAGGGATCCGATAGACATAGGCATGAATATAGATTTTCAGAATATTTAGGGATCCGATAGACATAGGCACAAATATTTAGGGATCCTATAGACATAGGCGTCGGATTTGATTGTAGATAGGATCCGATAGACATAGGCATGAATATAGATTTTCAGAATATTTAGGGATCCGATAGACATAGGCACAAATATTTAGGGATCCTATAGACATAGGCGTCGGATTTGATTGTAGATTTTCAGAATATTTAGGATTGTAGATTTTTGGAATATTTAGGGATCCGATAGACATAGGCATGAATATTTAGGGATCAGATAGACATAGGCTTGGTCAATTGACCACGATCTGATAGACATAGGCATGGTCAATTGACCACGACATAGGCATGGTCAATTAACCACGCCTATGTTTGTCGGATTTGATTGTAGATTTTCGGAATATTTAGGGATCGGATAGACATAGGCACAAATATTTAGGGATCCTATAGACATAGGTGTCGGATTTGATTGTAGATTTTCGGAATATTTAGGATTGTAGATTTTCCGAATATTTAGGGATCCGATAGACATAGGCATGAATATTTAGGGATCCTATAGACATAGGCGTCGGATTTGATTGTAGATTTTCTGAATAGACATAGGCGTCGGATTTGATTATAGATTTTCAGAATATTTAGGGATTTGATAGACATAGGCACGAATATTTAGGGATCCTATTGACATAGGCAGAATGGTCAATTGACCACGCCTATGTTTGTAGGATCCCTAAATATTCTAGGAATCTGTAATCGACTTAAGCTCACCAATATTCTGGGAATCTGCAATTGACTTAAGCTCACCACTAATCTCATAGCCCCGCATTTTATAACAAGTCACAATTTTAAAAAATTTAAAATTATTTTAAAATTTAAGAATTAAGTTTGCCAAATATTTAACTTGAAATTGCTTATAATTATGGGTATGTATTTAATTTGAAGTTTTGTATAATTATAGATATAGATGTACATAAATAGTAGTTAGTTAAAATTTAGTTAGTTAAAATTGTCAATTGAGGCAAGTCAGTTGTATGTGATGGTGGTTGAAATTAGCAAACTTTATTATTCTAATAGAAACCGCTTACTTTTCAATGATGACAACTCCCTTCTTATAATAGTGACCACTGGTTACTAAAATAAAATAAAATAATTTTATTATAATATGTGTTTTTACATAATCTAACTTTTATCGTCAAATTAAATTAATCCAAATAATAAAATTATATTTTTAATTTGTAAAAATGATTTCCTTAAAAATATATTAATTTGCACGATCTAAATATTTTAAACAATTAATTTTTTTCACACATTCAAAAATACATTTTAATAACAATGTTGCTCACACAATAGAAAGCTTTTAATAATTATAAAATCCTCTTGGATATGTAATTCAAAAATTAATATATAAGTTCACTGGTAAGATTAATAAAACAAATACTATCGTCGGCGACTAGAATAAGATCTTTTACATCGGAACATAATATTAGGTATTCCTTTCATACTGTGCTCGGTTAAGTGGATGCTCTTTCTTATGATAATACGGAGGATTGACAGAGTCTAGGAGGACAATCATTTTCTGCATTTTTCTTGTTTTTAGGCGCCTTTTTCCTTCGAAAAGATTGTGCAGTACCATAGAAAACAGCACATTAATTATGAAAGAATAGTAAAGCAGATAGGTAAACTCCGAATCTTGAGGAACAGTATGAAATTGTAAAAAGTAAGACGGCATATATTTTGAACATTTAATCGTGCCTAACTTTATTCCAAAGTTCATATGAAATCTTTACGTACTCCATCTTGATCTTGAGGCCTTTGAAATGAAAGAATTTGGTCTACGAATTATTAAATTTTATATCAAACATGCTTTTTAGGTGACTTTTCACTGTCATATTCCAAAAGATTGTGCACTATTGTAGAAAACAACACACTAATTATGAAAAAATAGAAAAGCAGCTGGGTCATTTCAGAATCTTGAAGATTAATATGAAATTGTAAAAAAACGTCGTTATATTTTTAATATTTTAATTATGAGTAACTTTATTCCAAAGTTTATATGGAAGAATTTGGTGCAAGTATTATTAAAAAGTATATCAAGCCAATGGCTTTTATAATTCTTCAACTTTGACACTCTGTTTGATGTGCGCCAGCTCAGCTTCACTGTGACTTAAAAACCCGTCAAATGCAGGGCGTAATCTGGGATTTGAAAAAGAGTTATCAGAATTCGGCAAGGCTATTTATTATGAATTTCCTTACCCATTAAAAATTTTAACTCAACCCCAAAACAAACATCATAAATTTTAACTCAACCCCAAAACAAATAAAAAGGTTTAATTTTTCATCAAATCCATTTTTAGATCTTCAATTTTTGGCATATCTGTGTGTATTCCACCTCAACTTCACTATCATTAAGGACACAAAGACGGTCAACGTTCCTGCAAAATTTTATTTTGGGTCCCTCAAACAAAAGCAAACGGTTACCATTACACAATGCAATTTAATGAGACTGAGTCTGGTAGGACCAAGAATGGAACAGAAGGATAAGGATTCCACGCACGCGTAGATAAGCCAGAAAACCCGCTTAATAATGTTAAAAAACAGTCGAGGGCGACTTAGTCAGCCGATGGTTTTGACAATTTCTCAAATGCTAACGAAATCGTTTGAGATATGTAATTTTGGAGGGTTTTGTTACTGAAATTGTATTTTGGCAAATTTAAGTCAATTCAAAATATGTAAACTCTTTCAATTGCAGTTATAAACGAGTGAAATAAATTACAATTTCCATGGTTTCTGTTTCAATATTCCAATCAAACTCCGAAAATTTTATATAAGACTTAATGCATTGCAAAGTATATATATATATAAGTCTCAATGCATTCCCAAGGGCCAAAACTGTGGAATATATTTCTCATCTTTCTCGTCGTCTTCTAGGCATCGACAACCCTATTTATGGAAAAATCGCTTTGTGCCGCATCCTGGCCAATAAGGACAGTAAATTATCGTTTTGTGTCGCATCTTTGGCAGACCATGTGATTTAAATAACATGTTGAAGAGCGTTAGATGATGATAAAGATGGAGAAAATGGTGTACTGTTGTCTAAGGAGCACGAGGAAAGAGAAAGTGTGTGGTAATGGAGGTGAAGAAAAGTGAAAACACGTGATATGGTGCTCCATTGGTGTCTTTTTTGATAAATGACAGGAAGGCCGTAGAGCTAGATCAATATCTCTGGAGTTATAATTTAATTAATGTATGAGTAATGTTCCTTAATATTTCACTAAACCCAATTTAAACACAAATATGGCCTTTTCAAAATTAATAAAAGAGGATGCCAATAAGATAAATTTAGAAAATAATTTATTTAAAAACTAATATATTTATTTTTTAGATAGTAATTTATTTAAAAAACTAACTAATTTATTTTTTGAGATAGTCTCCTCTCCTGCCATATACCTCATACTTATAAGCTTTGACATTACTTTTGTGTAGCCTAACTATCTACCAATAGTGTATTGATGGTAGTGTGAGCATTATTGGTTGGATATAGAGAAAATCCAGAAAAGTAAGGCAGTCAATGTTTCTGGAATTATATTTTTATTAATGTACGGAGTAACATATATTATTTTTTGGTTTTTAGCAAGTACAAATATGTTATTTTTTAGTTTTTAGCAATAGAAAATCTAATATAGGTCATTTTTTGGTTTTTAACAAGTACAAAATCTAATATAAGCTATTTTTTGGTTTTTAGCAAGTATAAAATTTAATATATGTCATTTTTTGGTTTTTAGCAAGTACAAAATCCAATATATGCTATTTTTTGGTTTTTAGCAAGTATAAAATCTAATATATGTTACTTTTTGGTTTTTAGCAAGTACAAAATCTAATATATGCCATTCTTTGCTTTTTAGCAAGTACAAAATCTAAGGCATAGAGTTATATTATAGCTCTATTATTGAACAGGAAAATATATGCCACCTATTGGATTTTTAGGAACTACAAAACCCAATGGTAGCATATAATTCTCTATGTATTAATGGAACTATAGCTCTAGAAATATTCGTTTCCTTAGACATTGCCATGAATAAGTTGTTGGTAGGTAGCCATGCTACACAAAAATAGTGTGAAATCCTATAATTGAGGTATATAGTAAGAGAGGAGACTATCTAAAAGCCCCAATAAATTAGTTTTTAAATAAATTACTCTCAAAATTTATTTTATTGGCTTCCTGTTTTTCTTAATTTTGAAAGGGTGATATTTGTGTTTAAACTAGGTTTAATTGACCATGTTAATAGTTATCATTAATATGTATTATATTAGGGTACTCATATAAATTAAATGGTTAAGAATTAAGTATTAATATATAAATTGTTGGTTCATAGGCATCAATTCATAATAAATATCAAAACACTTACTTAATAATACATTTCACATATCAAAATTAATTTTAAGTAAACAATTATTAATTATTACTTATTTAAAAAGATTAATATACAATAAAAGAAACATATCCAAAAAAGATAATTAAAAAAATAAGTAAAAAGTGTTATGACATGATATTTTTTAAACTAAATTAAAATGCATAAATAATTGAGATAAATACAATCCAAATTTTAAATATTTAAAAATATTATATGAAAATTAAACTTAACCATACAAATAAGTCATCATGCATACCTTTTATCTCATAATACTTTAGATAACACATTACATTAGATAACATTTTAGAATATTAACTAAGTAAATTATTATAAAAAACTAATATTAACTAAATAGAAAAAAAACCACTAAATTATAAATATATAATTTAATCTAAAATAATAAATAGTTATATATATATATATTATATATATATTTAATATATATATAATATATATATATATATTTAATTAGTGAATATTTTTTATTAAAATTTGGAAAGGCTCTTTAACTTTTAGAATGAAGGTAATAGCTTAGAGTCATTACTTTCTTCGGCAAATTATCTATTTAATATTAATTTACAAATATTTAAATTTAAGATTAAATTATAGATATTTTAATTTAATTTAACTGAAGCTAAATTTTATTAGTTCACATAATCCAAAAAGCTATTATAGAGTTTAACCTTTTATTACGGAAGATGGTCTCAACGTGATAAGTGGGGAACTATATATTTTTGACCATCTATTACTAGAGTAGAAAATCCAAAATTGTAAAAAGTGCAACACTTACAACATCACCAGTGAATCTATGAGAGCATCATACCAAAAATGTCTATAAAAAACCATCAAATAGTTATGAACTAGAAGAGTCCACTAGTGTCAAATCTCATGTATTGGATCCCGGAGGAACATATAGGTGGCAATGCATGGGATGTAGCACTTGATATAGGCCAGTCGGGCATCCATCCTCTCCATGTGCAACCTCATGTTAGTGTTGCTCTCATTTCACATCTATAAGGTGAACAAAGACGTTGTATTGATCTTCTTGTCTTTACATCATGATTATGCCCATTAAAGTTTGAATCTTCCAATAAAGAAATAAGGTCTGGAGGTACTACTTCTTATGATCCCTAGTATGGCCAATGTCTGAAATTAGTTGCTCAACCTCCTCCACTAGTTCCAAGTAAGACATAGCATGTTGGTCTTTGGCAACCATGACTCCAATATTATGTAGCTCGCTACAAATGTCCTTAAGGGTGACTGAGTGGAAAGCTTTGGTGGCCTCCTTGGCTTGCTGGTGGTTGCAATTCTAGCCCTGGGGGCCTTAGTTGCCACCCCCGCCTCTTTGGCTCCTCATACATTGCCACCACATGGTGGCAAGCTGGAAGGGTGGTTTCCAAATAAAAGATTGCACAAAATACCATTGACGAAGAAACAAAAAACCCACACCACGGTTATTGGCACTGAAGCCACATATGATAAATTTTTGACTAAAAACATATGTAAATGAGAAAGTCACAATGATTGAAACAAAATATTACTAGGACCCAGTTAATACAGGTAGAAACCCTCCCTCAAACCAAGGAAACAACACTAAATAACCACAAAAGTCACCATTTAGAAAATAAACCCAAGCAATAAGCCAAATTATGTTGTTTTCATTAGGAACAATACACTATCTAACAAGCCAGACACTGAGCCAAAGCAAAACTACATAACGAATAATCCTGAGAAAGTATATAGTTACCCTAAGAAATGAGCGCTCCAACTTCTGCATACAAGGTGTGTGAGTTGTCCAATAAGGTGTAGGTGTGGTGACCAACGACAATCCTCAGCCTTTCATTTATAGTAGACACTTCAGGCTTCCCTTCTGAACCAATGTCTCGACTCCTCCCATTTTCTCCTCGATCTTACATGGATTCTCACCACACCAGTTGCAGCATGCCTCCTTCTCCACTCTAGAATTATAGTGAACCCACTCTAGTCTTCTAACAATTACAAGGAGCCAAGACTCCCCTAGACAAAGGTTCCACCAATACCTCCACACTCCGCTCCATTTAACACAAGCCATTCTTAAATATTTCCATATTTCAATACCTCACATGCAACTGCATGCATTGGGGTGGCCACACCACCCGTCTTTAATACAATTCATTCATTCTATTATTAGGGTGGTGAGCACTAATACCCCTACCACCACCATCCACACTTTGCACCCTCAGGAGGGATATAAATATTTTAATTTAAAATAAGTTTTATTATTATTATTATGAACAGTTTTGTTATTTTAAAATAAAATAATATTATTTTTTAATATATAAATTTGTACTTGTATTTCGTTAATTGATGCTTGTATAATGTATATGGTAATTAAATGTTTTTTTAATTGTAAGAAAGGAAAATAGTATTTATGGGAGATTACAACAATAATATTTTTAGTAATTAATATACATTATTAATACTTTTTAATGTGTAATAATGTATTTTTCAGTTATAATATTTAATATATTTCAACTTTTTAATATATGTTATTTTATTTTTCTATCTTATTTATAGAGATAGAAGTCATGTAAGTTATTAATCATTGATGTCATTTTATTTTGGTCACATCAACCTTTAACATAGCTTGATTATGCTTGTCTCCTAGTAACTAACACAAAATTGTCATTAACAACAAGGTTCTTTAAAACCAATAACAATATCTAAATTCAATATAATATTTTTATTTAAATATTTTTTTTAATAAAAATATATTTTCGAGATATAAATGTAATTTATACTAGTGTAGACCAATCTTAAGTTTGGATCTACCAAGAGGGATCAAATTTCTCAAAATGGAAACATCTTTCTAAGTGTAAAACTTGAGGAAAATATTTTAACACCCCAAAGAATTTCATTTGTCTCGACATGTTGATTAAAATCTAAAGTTAAGATGGATTTACACTAATCCTTATATATATATATATTATTTTTAATTTTACTAAACCTAGACAATCCATATAATTTTATTTTATTTTAATCAATTTGTATTACTTTTGAACACCACATTATATAAAAAATTCCCTAAGTGCAGTGCACAACGTTACATTTTCTTCCTTCCTAGATTTAGGTTCCAAGATTGTACATTGATTTCTCTCTCTTTCCTTTCCTCTTTTAGGTGTCGTATCTATCCCAAGGGATTATTAGGAACAAATGGAGATGAGAAAACAACTTCCTTTCCTTATGATGCTTCCATTTTTTTAGTGCTCCAACATATTTGTTGGCTCATTTTCACTATTTGAGGGATCCAATTTGTGGGCGTGTTTGTGTCCACTCTTTGAAGATAACAAAATCATGGCTGAATTTTGAGCCGTATGGATCGAAGGGTGGGCTTCCTATCTTAAGGGTTGAGATGGAATATCATGAGTTTGAGTTGAGTCTAAAGGAACAATACTGGCATCAAGTGACTTCTGATTATATGAGTTATCTGACCTGTGAGCCATAATGGACTTGGAACCTTTGGGTCCTTTTGGATCTTCCCATTCACGATTCTTCTTCTTGGAATCCTGGTGAGAAGAGGAACCTTGTGAATGTGGGTAGGCATTTTATAAGTGACCAGGTTGTTGACAAGTCTTTCAACGAAAAACCATATTTTCATAACCC
>APFE031133780.1:15150-61807 GCA_000404065.3 Pinus taeda
GACCCCGTTTATGGCACTTTATGGATATCAGCCACCATCCATCACATCATATTTAAGAGAAAATTCTAAGGTTCAAGCTGTGGAACATCACATCGAACATCAACAACAAGTCCTCCAACTCTTAAAAGATAACCTCGTGTTGGCGCAGAAAAGAATGAAAAAGGAGGCAGATCAACATCGCAGTGAAAAAAGTTTTGATGTAGGTGATTGGGTATTCCTATGGCTACAACCATATAAAAAAATGTCCCTGAAGCAAGCTAAGAAGGATAATAAATTATCACCAAAGTATTATGGTCTGTGTAAGGTGTTGCAAAAGATTGGTACTATGGCATACAAATTGGAGCTTCCTGCAGCTTCTCGAGTGCGCCCAGTTTTCCATGTTTCATGTCTAAAGAGGGTTATGGGCGACAAGCTCCCAGTTCAAACAATATTGCCAAAACTTGACAAGGAGCGAAAAATTATATTGGAACCGAAAGCAGTCACAGAGACAAGAACTCGAAAGCTACAAAATCGATCA
The DNA here is from genome assembly GCA_000404065.3 of Pinus taeda. NCBI lineage: Eukaryota > Viridiplantae > Streptophyta > Pinopsida > Pinales > Pinaceae > Pinus > Pinus taeda. Next base: position 15,668 of record APFE031133780.1, read on the forward strand.
ATTTTTGAGTATCTCATCAATTGGAAGAACTTATCCACTGAAGGTTCCACATGGGAGGATGAGAATTTTATACAGAAGCATCCAAAACTACTCAAGTGTTGAGGACAACACTTTTTTGAAGGAGAGGGGCATGTTAGGTCCCTATAATACTAGTGATTACCCCATTACTATAGTAGTTGTATCCCTTATTAATAATGTTGTGCCCCTATTGTCCCCATATTGTTATTAATGTGCCCCATCGAATCCCTCGATTATTATTTTTGTGGCTTTATATTATTATTGTTAGGTCAGCTGGGTTATATTGTGACTCCTTAGGCTTGTATATATAGAAAGGAGGTTTTGTCATTTGTATCATCCAAGAATTTTTCATTTATGTAATGTAGAGGAGGTTGCCCCCTTGAAGAGGCTGAATTCTAAGGCATTCAACTATCTTTTCTATCGTTTTGTGAGCTGGTTTCATAACATAGACTAGCCACACACCATTGAAATAAAATATGTAGGTCGATGTCTTATGGAATATGGCTGAATAAATATTTGAATAATTTTTCATACCCACATACAAATTCATTTTGTCTTTGCTTGACATATTGTCCTTTAAACAATGTAAAAGAACTAGTTTTAATTTCGCTTTTTAACTTAGGATGTTTCTTTGTAAAGTTCATAAACCATGTTAATTCTCATTTTGATAAGGTTGTAGTGAAGTGTGCCATTTTATTTTCTTCATCGTTTATATCATTCGCAATGTAGATTTTTTCAAAGACAAACCAATGCCTTTTTAGAATATAGTCGCCTTCATAGATGGGTATGTGCTTCAAACCCATTTTGATTGAAGGAGGTCATGGTAGTCAAGATATTATACTTTTACTTAAATGGTTTTTATTTTTAGACTCATCATTGGATGATGTATAATTATTCTCTTATTTGTCGTTGATAACTTGTGATAATGATTTGTTGATTTGTCTCATCTTATTTATATATTCTATGAACCAACTTTCTTGAGGTTGAAAATATTCATTTTCTGATTTTGTACTTTGGGTTCCTTCAACGAATGCAAGCTATAATAGGGGGGTATGATCATGAGATTGGTCAGTTGTATAAGTACTTGTTCTACTTCATTATTATTATTTGATTGATCTTGATAATGATTTTATATCCCTTGAAAGTTTTTTTATTCTTGTTCATTATACAAGACTATAGATATTTTTGAATAATTTTTCCACTATAGAAATTATCAAACATTGGGACTCGTTATTTCTATAGTTTGAGTTGTTCTTTTCATTGGACCAGAGTCATCGACTTCCATGGAATCCACTTGTTCTCTCTATTGATGTGGGTGGTGCTACGCCTCTCAACTTTTCTGAGGAGCCTCATGCACCTTCGCTCTCACGCTCTTGATTTTGCTTTCTTCTCCTTTGGTATTTTTGTTTTCTAATTTTATCTTGTCATTGTTGTCTCTTGTCCCTTGTTATTTTTTTTATATTATTCTATTATTTATATTTTCAATCACTATTTGGTCAGTTATTTTCTTGTTGTTATTTCCTGATAATCGACTTTCTTCATTCTAACGTTGTCACTTACATGTACTTATCCAAATTTATTTCTTTATTTTCATTTTTCTTCTTTATTTCTCATGATTCGTTACCCCCCTAATGCCAACCCGACTTAGTGTTGGTTCACGGAGAGGTATCTATCAACAATGATTATTTGCTTAAGAAATAATCCCATGCTTCCACTATATCTTTGCACTAAGCGTCAAGAAATGTTCACCACTTGGTATGATATTTCTTCCAATCGGTATTGGCTGGTATCCTTAATAGTGGTTGGTACTAGAGAATATGTCTTGCACCTTTTTCAAGGAGGAACACGTGTACAAGGTTAGGGATTGTGCAAAAGAAACTGTTGTGTAGGTCATCATAAAATCTAGTCTTAATACATTTGATTGAGGTTTGATCTTATACTAATTGCTATTTTCAATTGTCTTCAAGAGTCTATTTGTTCAACTGTCATTCGACAATTTTAGTAACAATCAGTCATCTCATTCTGAGGTTTTTTCATGGGAAACACGATTGAGGTACTTCTTGATTTTGATTAGGGCACCTTGTCATGCGCTTCCATAAATAAGCAGGTTCTGGCTTCTACAATTGTTAGATGATTTATTGTGCATATTTATTTAAATAATTATTGATATTTTCCTCCCACCATAACTATATATATTCTAATGTTAACATATATGCTCGCATGTTCTGTAACTTCAATTTGACTATTGGCAACGAAACAAATCTTGTAATCTAGCTAAAAGCATGCATTGTTACTAGTAGATAGACATCAAGTAATCACATGATAAGCATAGAAAAAGATGTAAAGAGACACAGTAAAGGAGAAACAGTAGAATAGCACATATATATATTTATTATATTTTGAAAATAGAACCATAATTGTTACATTGTATGAAGACAAATATATATATATATATATATATATATAATTTTGGGACAATTATGCTACTTTAATTGTCTGACCAAACATGCTACTTAGTATGTCATTAGCTAACCTTTCATTACACTACAAACTTGTTGAAATAACTTGGGCTAGTCAATTGAGCCAACTAGATCCTCCAATAGGTCCTTTCTAGCACAATTTCTTCCTTTTCTTCTTCTTCTAATTCCTTTAGTTATTCCTCACCTACAATTTCTTTGGTCTCAATGTTGGGTTGTTCATCATCAAATTATATTTTCCTTTTGGGATGTATGAATCCTTCATCTATTGTACAACTATACATTCATAAATTTTACAAAGACTCTTATTATAAAATTTGTACCATTTTCTTCTGGAGGAATACCCAAGAAAAATTCCTTCATCTTCCTTTCATTCAAATTTACTAAGTCTATCATCATTTCTTTTGATAAAAAATTTGCTTCCAAATATCTTAAAGTATTTAACATTTGTGGGTTTTCCATACCATAGTTCATGTGGTGTTTTACCACTATTAAATCTTACATTTATTTATTGAGGATATTGACCGTTGTTTGTACTACTCCCAAAAAGGCATGAGAAGCTCGCGATTCATCAAGCACTACGCATGCCATTTTCTGAATTGTTTTGTTCATTATTTCCACAATTCCATTTTGTTGAGGAGTTTTGGCTATATAAAATTATCTTTTGATACCATGTTGATCACATAAATCAAAGGATTCATCTGATATGAATCTCTCCCTCTATCAGATTTGAAAATTTTTATTTTTAAGTCCATTTCATTTTCAACCATAGCCTTGAATATTTTAAATTTTTCAAAAGCCTCATCTTTAAATTTTAGCAAACCAACCCAACACATTCTAGTGTATTCATAAATTAATAGCGTAAAATATTGCCCACTTGAAGGATATTTCTTCTTCATTGGTCCATATAAATATGTATTCAGTTCAAGGTGTTTTTCTAAAGAGCATTCTTTTCCTTTAAATGAACTCTTGAATTCTTACCAAATCCACAGGATTTGTAGATGCTATTTTTTGGCATACAATATCTGGCATGTCACGAACAAATCCCTTCTTGCTTATTTTATATATTTGATTGAAAGTATGATTTCCTAGACTTTTGTTCCATAGCTAACTTTATTCATTCTTACTCAAGTAGCAATGTTCAATGTCACCTTCTAAGATATATACGTTATTTGGAGTTTTCGTTATTTTAATTACAATTGTTCCTATGTCCAATTCTTTGACTAAACAACCTTTAGACTTAAAAATGACTTCATGCCCCTAGTTGCACATTCACTCAACAAGTTATGTTTTAATCCATATACAATTGATACATTATGAGCTTTCATTTTTATCTTTTAAGATTACAAATCCTTTTCATTTAATATTAGCAAGAGAATTATTACTAAAAGAAACATTATTTTCTTTCCGAACTTCATTAAAAGAGAAAAAAATATTTTTTCCACCTGTCATGTGTCTCAAGAAGCCATTATCAAAATTAAACATATTCTCTTGATCCCTTGCATATTAATCTAAAGAAATATTTTTGAAGATGGAGCCTTTCTTTTCCATACTTTGAGAGGACTTTTCTTTAGTTCACGTTGATAAGAAGGAATCATCTTGCTTCTACATTTACTCTCCTCATGCCCAAAGTTATTGAACATAGTACAATAATTTTCATTTGTAAGAGGAGAGAAATAATTATTAAAGAACTTCCTTTACTTGTTTAAATCATATTTGGTTCTTTCTTCTCTAATCTTGATAGTTTCGTAAGTTACATGGTGAACTTCTTTGTGACCAAAGTTATGACAAGCAAAACATAAACCATGGAAATAAGACTACCTAGGAGTAAAGAACTTTCTGTAATAACTTGACTCTTGACTATGGGGAGGGTTCATTTCTAGTCTTGGTTGCCTCAGTTGTTTTAGGTTTTCATGGCTTGATCCTTCCTGCTTTTATTGAGCCTAGTTGCCCTCACGATTACTATCTTTTACAACTTTGGAATAACTCTTTGTACCTACACCAATAGATATCATAGATTCTAATTATTTCTTGTTTTGATCTGCATTGTATCCAATACCTATCTTGAATGATGGGGAATGTTGAACCTTGATAATTTATTCTAATTGTTTAGATCCTTTTGTAAAACTGAGATTTAGCTTCAACTCATCTTTTTTTTTTTATCAAGTTCTTTCCTTAGTCCCACAATTTCATATTCTAATTTATCATAGTCATTTTATTTTTCTTGAAGTTGTTTCCTTAGTACATCCTCTACTCTTTTAGCCTCCTCTAGCAAAACCTTTAACTGAGCCATTTATTCAACTAAGTTGTTCTCTTTATGCATACTAATTTATTTTTATTGATTCTTTTTTATATTCCTGAGTGTATCAATCTCTTTCAATGCATCCACTAAATCATCACAATTATCTATTTCACTTGTGAATTGATCTTGAAAGGCTATGAGAATTTTGTATTCTTGATTAGAGTTAGAGTCATCATCTTCATCATTAGAAGAACGTTCACTATCTTCATGGGTATAAAAACTCTTATTTTTAGTGAAATTCCATTTAACATTCTTCTTAGAGGCATTGTTTCATTTTCCAATGTTGTCTTTGTATGGAAAGTTACCTGCATAGTATCCTACCCTTCCACAATAAAAATATTTAAATGGGAGCTTAATTTTGAATTTTATGGTACTTGTCTGTAGCTTCTTGACAAAGTTTGTCTCTTCTTCATCTGAGATGTAGCTTTCATAATCTAGTTCTTTCTTTTGTTTTCCTTTTCTTGTAGCTTTGAAGGAAACTTCTCTGAATTTTTCTTGGCCCTATTTTGTCCTCATTTCATGAACTATCAAAATCCCATGGAGTCTCTCTACGGATAAATAATTCAAACCTTGCATTTCCTCAATTTCTAAAAATTTGGAAATGGACCTAGGAGTTAGTGATCTTAATATCTTTTCAAGAATTGTATAATCTTCAATCTTATCACCAAGACCCTTCATGGTATTTAGTACTTCATCTACCCCAAGGAAAAATATTGCAATATTTTCATCTTCATGCATTTTAAGAGACTCATTTTGAATTATATATGACTATAACTTAGCACCTTTTACATTTATATCACCTTCGTAGCGGGTGATAAATGTGTCACACATTTCTTTTTTTGTGTTGAGTTGCATCACTTTCGCGAATTCAAATTATATAATTCCTCCCAGAATAACATTGACCTCTTTATCATTTATTTCATATTTTTTTCTTGTATGCATCATTTGATGGAATGGATACTGGGTATTGGTATGCCCTTTCAATAGTTTCCCAAACATCAAATCCAAGAGATTGCAAGTAGGAACTCATTATGATCTTAGAAAATATGAAGTTTGTTCCATTGAAAAAATGTGGATTTGATGAAATACTTCTTCCTACCCACTCATTTTTGTTGGATATTCCTTCTAGTGACCAAGCAACTTCTCAAAGGAGCTTGCTCTAATACCATTTGTTATAAATACTGAAAGGGAAAGGTGAATTTGTATTTCATACAATTAGTATTTTTTAAATTTTTATTTTGCAATGTTAATGAATATCTTAAATAAGAATTGCTAAACCAAGTAAGAACATATATTCACAAAGCACATCAATAAATCAATAAGCATATCATCACTTGACACATTAAATTTTTAGGTAGAAACCCCAACTGGGAGAAACCACTACTGTTATTTTCTACTTCATCTTCAATTATTATTAAAGAAACAATTTTTACATCTTGCATTTGTACAGGCTTTTTCCAGGGTGCAGACTCCTACCTGTTGGAGGTTGCAACCTCCACTAAATTCTCTAGTTGCTACTAGAAGGAATAAATCACTCCCTCTAACCTATTATGATCCATGTTTCAATATTTTCACACTGGGACCACTGAACAATCACTGATTTGGTAGGCCACCTTTCAAAATGTTTCAAAATGGACCCACATAAAAATGTGATAAAAACTATGTTCAACAAAACAAAATCAATCCTCTAAGCTTAAAAATTATATATATATATATAATATATATATATATATATATATATATATATCAACTTCTCAAGTCTTCAAGCATAACCATATACTGTCAAAACAATCAGCTACAACATAAAGATGGTCCATGCATTCAATAGGTAATTACAACAAAGCTGATCCCGACACGACAATCTATTTGCAAGAAAAGCAACATTGCCATGAGCATTTATAAGTACAAGGTGTCAACATTGTTGAACTTTGTTCATTGCTGTAAATGAAGACCACTCTTAATCTCTGCAACGAATCACCGTAGAGATAACAAGAAATATATCTATCAATTCTACACCCACATTGAGTTTACAACCCTATATTCAACCAATATAATAAATGATCTTTTGTCCTATACATGTAACCATTCTACAACAAAAATAGATAATCATCCAAGTATGGATCAATTAACATTATTCAAAAATGTCTTTGTCGCTGCATCGGAAATTTCAACCTAAAAGTGCCCATGAAATTTTCATGTACATAATATGTAAACCGATCAAAATATTTTAAATTTAAAAATAGGTACATGTCAATATTTTTTAGAGAAAATTAAAAAGCTACCTTTTTTAATTGTATTTTTGACTTATCTCCTAATAGGTTTACTAAAATTTCAAGTGTAGACACTTGTTAGATAAAAAATTAAATTATGCATCCAATGCATACCCATTATGCATACTTTTGAGCATACACACTTCGATAAAAATTGAAGATGTATTAAAAAATCATGTTGAACACGCTTTTTTAATGAATCTTCAATTTTTTATCAATGTGAGTATGCTCCAAAATATACATAATGGGTACTTGTTGGAGGCAAAATTTAGTTATGCATCCAGCAAATATTTACACTTGAAATTTGAGTAAAACTATAAGGATAAAAATGAAAAATACATTAAATAAGTTGTTTCCCTATTTTCCCTCCAAAATTCATATCTTTTATTTTATTATTTTTCCTTAGGAGGTGACCTTTAGGACGAAGTTTCCTCTAATGTTAGAAATAAAAGAGCATACATACAAGAGAGTTAATGGATACTATTGCATTCAAGTAAAAACATCATCAAATAAAAATTTATCACTAACTCTTGCATGCACAATAATCAATCATCTATAACCTCTCTAAAATACAGGAAGTGAAATCCATTCAAATTTGAGCCTAACAATAAATCTTAGTTTTGTATAGGAAGTTAATGTAAATATACCTATAGTATATCATAAAATTAGAATCCCTATCAATGCATATCCTCAAAAACAAATTTAGTTACAAGATTATCATTATAAATATAGCAATCACAATGTTCAGTAACTTCACACATTAAACTCTGTCGGGGCATATTGGTTTTTTTCAAAATAAGTAAATGGAAACCTATGGAAAACATTCAACCTTAATTTACTAAAAAAAAAACCACTAGTGCACACATTATATTTGTAGATCCATGTAGATAAACGATCGCTACGCATATCTATGAAAACATTAACCTATGCAACAAGTTATACTCAAAACAAATTCAACAATGAAAGAAAATCATTCTGCAAAATCCCTATAACAATCTCAACTAGGCATACTATTATGTGTGTACAAATTGGGTCATCAAACATATCTCTTTGAGCTGAAAAATACATTAGCACAACCACCATGTATCTAGTCAATTCAACATTCTACAAGTTCAAAAAAAAAATAGTTTAGATTCTCCCAAAGGATCTGTGCATATAACCCTGCAAAGAAAAGTATACGAAATTCTCAATCGACTAGCAATCACCAGACCTACAAGTAGAATTACTTAAGCCCATAACGTTTCTGCATAATATCACATTGGTCTCACACAATGGAAAAAAAATCTAGTGTACATAAATCTTGATCAAGAAGGCGGTGTTCAAAAAATAAAACAAGTAGTGGAAAGCAAAAATTAACTTCCAAGATTGATATGCACATGAGAAGAACAAACCAAACCATGGGAAATCATGTGATATTTACTATCTATAATAGTAGAATATCTTGTGGATGAGCCTTTCGTTATACTTGTTTGCAAAAACAATAACATAGAGATCAAAATCGATTTTGTAGACTACCTTCCTCCATACAGTTCAAAACATGTGCTTAGTTCAACACCATATAAAACATGTCTCATCCAAGATTGCGCACTAAGCTGATGAAATTCATTTCCCTTTTATAGCCACTTTCTCTTTTCAATACCACAAGAAAATCAATGGTCTTATTTGTTGATGGTAATCTTTGACAGGAGCAAATAGTCATTGAACAACTGTTTGCATAAGAATAGCTTCAGAAATTCTATGGTTCTACCTCGAGGATTTTTTTTCTTCACTTATAGCTAGTAAAACACCCTATCCTTTCTAAAAGTGTGCTTTAACACACTTGTTGCACTAGAGACCTACGTTATAATGATCCTTCTACACTAGAGATCCATGTTACCCTATTTTTCTTTCCAAAAATCAATCAAACCTCAGTCAAACTATTTCCAACTTCTGACGTGCCCTCTACAACACCTGTAGGACCTATCGAAGCCTTGAAAAGTCTCACTAACACCTCAACAACCTCTTTAAGCTCCTTTGTAATCATCACAATATCTAGTCACCAATATTTTCCTTACAATATGCAAGTTGGCATCAAGGCCAACACACTAGCCATGATGCCAACATACACAACTGATGGATACCCTATTTTCATTCTCCATTGTTGATGAGATTGATTCCGCACCACCATTCTTTGGAATATTTTCATATCCAAGGATTGATTTTAATAATGGAGATCTTTGAAAGTTGAGGATGTGATTTAATGTTTCAAAACCTTTAATAAGTTTTAACTTTCGATTACGTTGATCTGAGGTATTTTCTAGTTCATTTCTTAAGAGATCAATTTCTTCTTCTAGTTTTTCATGACATTCTTATTTTCCTTCCAACTACATTGATAGGATATCGTTTATCCATTTGGTTTCTTGTAGTTGAATTTTAAAAAGAATGATATAATTTTCATCATTGTCTTTATCCTTATATCCTTGCAATTATTGTTCTAGTTTATCTACCTTTTTCCTTAGTGGTCTTATTTCTTCTAAGGAACTTATGAGTTATCCTTCATGATCTACTTCTACTTTAATTTCTTCTTCAAGGTCTCTCAGGCTTGTCAGTGAGATCTCTTTGAATTTTCATGTTCCATAAAAATGAGGAGTCTTACACTAAGATCCTCCAATATTATCCATGTTTCTCTTAATCAACCTTCTAGTAATTAACTCTTCTTGAAGGAACTATCTCTGATTCCAATTGTTAGAATTATGATTACACTAAGAGCGGAGGTGAATCAATGCAATGGAAAATTTAACCAACTTAAAAAATTTTAAAAATTATCATTATTGAAAACATATTATTGCATCAATAAATAAGATCATCATCAATACATGAGAATGCCATATGTACGTGGAAAAATTTGTAGGAGAAAAACACAAATCTTCTTATCTTCTTTAATCTTTAATTACATCAATTTGTAGGAGCCAACCTACTAGAATCCTCAATCACCAAATAGATTTGCAAGCACCAACTTGTTGTAGGCTACAACATGATTGAAGAACTAACCTATAAAATATGAAAGCACCAACTTGATTGAGGCACCCCTCTAATTCACAAAAACATAGTGGATCACGTTTCCTTATAATATTTCAAATCAGATTCACAAGCTCAAGGTTCAATAAATTTTCCTCACAAATATGATCATACCAATTCATTCTATTGTGCAATCTTCAATATTGGAATATTCTTCATTTCTTGTATGAAGACTGTACTTTCTCATATGTTCTAGAACATTTTGACAAAAATAAAATAAATATAGATTCTTATCCTTGAAAAGTTGTCTCCATGACTTTTCATCTCCCCCTTTTCATAATTTTACAAAAACAATGTTTCTCATTTCCCCTTTTCAAAAATCAATTTAGTTCTCAAAATAGCCTAGAAAATGTTATAAAAGTTAATAGTTCAATAGAATGCACCTTTTTTATCCACAGTCTACAAAATGCACTTTTATGGTGTGCGTTCAACAAAACACACTTCATCGATCTATCGAAAGGTTTGATAGGATGCATTTCTAAGGAAAAAATATTTTTTTAGGCAAGCCCAACATAACTTGAATCTCTCATGGAGTGACAAGAATCAATACCAAATCTACTAATGTGTTACTTATTCAAGTCATCCATCAAAATTATTTTAATTACGAGTCAAACAATACAATTGAAACTAAGTGCAAAGGTAGGACTCAACCTCATAATTGAGAATCACACTATGTGTTATGTCTCGATCAAAAACCCTACCACTGATGAGTCGCAACACATCCTTGCACATCTCACAATATAGATACATGTTAAACCATAATTGTGCCAGCCATAAGTTAGACCTCACAATGAAGAGTCACGTCAAACCACAACAACACTAAACATGAGTCAACCCTTGTAATGGAGAGCCATGTTAGGCTACAATAATGCCAAGCATGAGCTAGACCTTACCAATGGAGATGCATATCGAACTACATAAACACCAATCGCAAGATAGGTTTTGAACTTGTAAATTCTTCTACCCATTACTGTAATGACTCCATCAAACCACAAGGGAACACCCTTTTTTTGTTACAAAAATGAAACTCAAAAACATATTTCATTCCATGCCATCGCATTGTTTATATTTCTCTCTCTCTCTCTCTCTCTCTCTCTCTGTTTCTATATATATATATATATATATAAAGCCAATGTTGGTACAAGGTTGATCCTCAAACATTTATATGACCATACTACTTGACCTAGTTATCAAGGGTCCATATTGAAACTTGTGCTAATGTCATAACGACATCTTCCATGCCATGTGTCACCCTCTCATGTTGTCACGTAATCCACCATACTTCCATGTCATATGGGATGTGTACATCCATGTCATCACCCATGTGCCAAGCTTGTGCTACCACTTGTCATTGTGCTTCCACCTATTAATCCACCTCAAATGGCCACATCATCATTCACGTATGCTACAGGGTCCACTTTGAATCTAGGTAAAGGGTTCCACTTATCACCTAAAATAGGCCATGTTCCATTGTTCCAATAGGATGGAGATAAGAGAACATGGGGGGCATGACCTCCATTAACCATTGTGCAATTTTGTGCTTTGTTTGTCATGCATAACATTTCATTGTTTCTAGAACTACCCTAAAGTGAATGGTGTTTAAGCTCATTGAATAATGTGCATGCCCATGTGGAAACTCCCATTGATTTCTCACCAATTCTTTGATCTGACTTGAATATGCATGACCTTTAACAAATATGGTTCTTTTACAAATGTTAACAATTTTGGTGCTTTTTTTCCTTTTTACCAATGTCACTTTCAAATTGACCTATATTCTTATTTTGAAGGAGTCTTACCAAGTGTAAAATATCATTGGGAAGGTATGAGAGAGGGCTACCTAACCATACTCTCTACGTATTGATTTGATCATAATAACTTCCAAAAAAAATAAAATCAATAATCTTCACGCCATCATATCTTCTTAACATCACTGATATTGTTTTTCATTAATGACAAGACTATGCCCAACAATATCCTTCCTTTTACATCATACTTCCTTTTATGTCAATGACATGACATTGGTTGTCATAAATGAAAGAATTCTACCCAACACTAACTAGTGTGCTGTGAAATATCCTTTTAAATTATTGAATTTGGAATAGAAAAGGAAATCCCAATTACTTTTTTTGAATTGTTTTGTCATGCCATTTGCTTCTTTGCTAGTGGAAAAGGGTGGTCTACTAAAAGGTGTCTTGGCACATCTCATCCCATTGATTTAGTTGAGATAACCTTTGCTTTTTGAATTTGAGAGATTCAACTAAACTATAATTATAAAAGTATTCACCTAAAATTATCTTTGAAGGAGAACCTATTTTCCGTACACCAGTTTTGTATGAAGTAAACCTAGTCATGTTGCTCCATATTTCCTTGTAGGCCCAAAATTCATTGGGGAGAAAATATAAGGAATATTTATAGTGTGTGATCCAAATTATATCATTATATTTCTTTTCATCCATATTGATTCTTTTTTAGTGGAAAAAGTGGAGGAATTAGCTTAGAGTGACCATTTCTAGCAATGGGGCCCAGTTTGGCAAATTGGACTTTGAAACCTTTCAGGAGCATTTTGAGGAATGAAAATGATGTTTTTATAGGGGTTAAACTTTGTTTATTTAGTGCATAAATTAATGATGCTTAGCCATTTAATAATCCTTTTCATCCAAAACTGAGACCATATGCTAATAGCATGGTTGGTTGCATATCCACTAATTCCTTGAGCCAATTAGCTATGTAACTGGGTCATATGATTATTTCATTGAAATTTTTAGACACATAATATGTTAGCCTATGGTGTGGAATGTGGACAATTACTAGAGGTCCAAGAAAATTTGGAAGTTGAGGTCAATGATCAAAATATTGTATTTATATGTGTATCATATTTAATGTAATGTGGTTCATGCCCATTCTTTCATTTTGGTTTGAACATTCCAACAATGGTATTAGAGTTGAGTGTTCCACTACCCAACTTTATTCTCTCTATGTAAGGATTTTGTTCCTATTGATGATCACGGAAGCTCTACTTCTTCTTTTTGCTCTCACTGCTTGAGTCACACCCATCAAATGAGAATATAGTATGCTTTGTTAGGACTTCGTAGTTTTCTGAGGTTGCAAAAGAAAATCATGAAGGTAATCAGAAACCAACTTTGGAAGCTAGGATCTAGCCCTGTGAGCTTCAGAGAGGGCTCCTTCTATAAGATTTAACTTTTTTTGATAGAATATTAGGCTAGTTATGAAGTTTTGGGTTTGATTTTTATTTGAATAACTGGTTGATAACTATATTACCATTGGGCTATGAAGTCTACTACATAAAATACAAATTGACTGCGGTGTCTATAGATAGATCTCACAGGAAAGGGTAGCTAAACTGAATGGATTCTTTTAGTTTATGAAATGAAGAAGAAGAAAAAATTACAATTGAATTTAAATATAGAGTATTGTTACCTGAATTCTATATTTAATGATAATAAGGAAATATTGAAATTATTTGCAAATAGGTGTAGAGTGTAGATTTAAAACAATTATTCCCTTTATTTATCTATTGAATAATTCAGATCTAGAAAACAAATATGTGCTATGAACAGAGAAATATAACACATAATACATATAGATGCACTTCACCAAAATCTTGACACAAGAATCTCATGAAAGAGTGTATGTATTACTAGTAAATCTGTTGATAGCTTCAAAAATATACAATAATGTTCTTTGTACAAAAACCAACCCTTGATACTTCTAAAGATGAAGTCTTTATAAATTAATTTACAAAAATATCCTGAGATCTTCTGGTAAACTAATATCAAATCCCCAAAAAGGAATTGATTTACAAAATATTCTCTAATAATGTTTGGAAACATCTGAATAAAAATTATTACAAAAAATATCTACCAAAAACATGTAGATACTTCCCAAAATACAACTAAGTAATAGGAAGTCTATACTATTTCCGATCTTTTGTTCAAACTTTAAAGTGAATTTTTGTCGACTGTTGGAAATCTATTGTTTTTGGGCATTCTGGTGGTGACTAGGACTTTGAATGAGCAATATTATTATTTGTCTTTCTATTCCATTGCGTTCTGTTCTGAAACTGTTGTGCTGAATATGCAGTGGCATCCGCGTTTATGTTGCTACTATAATGTGGATTGTTTTATCCATAATCTTTTAGATATTTTGTTTTGTCACAAAATATTTGGATTTAAATAATATATTTAAACTAATATTTCCACATATTTAAATGAAATTCATAATTCAAAGTATTTATTAGAATGATTTATAAATACATCATGTTTTCAAATCCATATACTGTTTCAAAAATCCATGGGTTGTTTTCTAAATCAATGTATTGTTTTTCTTTCCATGGGTTTTGAAACCCATGTGTTGTTTTCAAAAACCATGTCCTGTTTCTCCTTTTACCTTCCCTTGTAAATTTCTTTTTACTCTTGTAAATCTTTGGATGGATTTGCAAAATCATGTGTTGTTTTTTGTAAATCCAAGGCTGGTCAAAAATTTCTGTTTTGACTTTTATCCTTGTAAAAAAAAAAATATCTTTCTTATGTGTAAAAACTCATTTGTACTTCTACTCTTATGTGTAAAACTCGTTTACATGAAGCTCCCTATTTTTTACTCCTTTACCTATCATTTCATTTTACCCACTTAGCCTTCCATCCCTACATTTCATCTAAAATATGGTTTGGCCATCTCTTTCATTTCTCCTCCCATCCAGACAACATTTATTTCATAATGGCATGAATCTCTATTCCGGCCATATTTATAAAAATCAAACCAATATCGTTAATGGATTTCAGAGGGGGCATAGGTAGTAAAAGGTTTACGGGGAGAGGGGTCATGAAATCACGTGAGGGTGACCGTTGTAAAGGCCAATAAAAGTGAAAACCACTTTTCATATTCCAGCCATATTTATAAAAGTCAAACCAATATCGTTAATAGCATATTCTAGCCATATTTATAAAATTCAAACCAATATCGTTAATGGATTTCAGAGGGGGCATGGGTAGTAACAGGTTTAGGGGAAGAGGGGTCTGAAATCATGTGAGGGTGACAGTTGTAAGGCCAGTAAAATTGAAAACCATTTTTCAAATCCCCTTTGGTTAAATGTCGGAGGGACTGGGGTTTAGGGAGAGAGGGGGCATGGATAGTAACAGGTTTAGTGGGAGAGGGGTCTGAAATCACGTCAGGGTGATAGTTGTAAAGGCCAGTAAAAGTGAAAACCACTTTTCAAATCCCCCTTCGGTTAAATGTCGGAGGGACTGGGGTTTAGGGGGAGGGAGTTCTGAAATCACGTGAGGGTGACAGTTGTAAAGGCTAGTAAAAGTGAAAACCACGTTTTAGAGCCCCCTTTGGTTAAATGTCGGAGGGACTGGGGTTTGAAACATCTTCATAAGCATGGATTATATTTTTCACACATATCAATGCCATTAAAGTTGGGAGAATTACTGCGTGAGTGTCGGGTGGGGTGGGCCATAGGCTTTGACTTTTGGATTTTGGGAAATTTTCATGTTTATTAGAGTCTTGATTTTTCATTTAATTTTTGAATTTATTTTAATAATTCAAAATAAATGATTTCTCACTTATGCCTTTTTATGTGCCTTCATGCGCAAACTTCAACTTGCATTTGCCTTTGATCTAGGATTTGGATTTGAGTGCATGATATATTGTTGGAAAGCTGCTTTTGAGCTTTTTCTAATGAAAATACCAATAGTCTGATCGATCCAAACAGTTATATGCAAAAATATCAGTAAGTCTTAGTACTTGGTTCCACTTTGGAAATAATTTATAGGAGGAAATATGTTTTACAACATCTGAAACATAATAATGATCAACTATAATCAAACAATCCTATAAAAAAATTATAGAACCCTAACATCCTTGATAGTGAAGCTATATATTTCTACCAAAAAAAAGTCTTAGGATGACGAGCCCTCTTGGTGCACTGCTACAATCGATAATGCCCTTTTTCGATGAAATTGGACTCTATAGTGACCTGCAATGTTTGCGATTTGTAATCAACATAACAAGTTGGGTCACGAAAATCCATACACTTTGACATGGAGAATGTTGATCTTCCCCTCATTATCAAGGCTAAGGAAAAACTTCAAACCCGTTTTTCTCTAAAAACTCACATGAGTAATCTTGAAAGGCAAGATTCCCATCATTTTTAGCAAATCAAATTATCAACCCTAATAGTGAGGAGGCCAATTCCATTACAACATATCTTAAATCAGTCAAATTAGCATTTGAAACAATTTCATCTATTAGAGGTGTTAAAGGAGTTGGTGAATCTAGACCATAACATGTAGTTAGTGCTACTATAGTTTGAGTATGAATTTGTGTAATTTGCATTTCCTTTATTTTAATGTGTTGGGAGCAACCTTTTATTTCCACTAATTTCTATTGATTTCTCGATTTATAAATATAAGGCAAGGTTTGTTGCATTAACAATTTTTCCCATTTACAAACACTACGTATAATGATTTTTCCATATTCCAACTTACACGCTAGAAATAGTTCCCAATTACATTGATCTAAGTGCTATGTTTTTGCTGAAGAATTCAAATAGTCAATGGATTTGGATGTCATAAGGATATTTAAGAAGTGCAGGGTTAGCATTCTAAACATGCTTCCAACTTCATCTCTCATCATCTGTTACAACTTCATCTCTCATCATCTGTTACAAGTGTAGTTACTTTATTTCTTAAAGAATCCATGGTGTGTGGTATGTAAAAGGAAATGGAAATATTTGAATTGTATCACAAATCAATGGTTGGTACGTATCCGATAGAAACGTTGTATGACCTCATAACAAGTGACAACACGCCATTCAAGTTTTGGTGTAGCTTCACAAATCTATGGAAAAATCTATGGAGACACAAGTAAGGAATGAGGTTATCATCAAGAAGTTACAATAGCTGTATTCATAAGGTGATAATTCAACACCTAAAATTGTAATCTTTTAGTAGAGTTTTCATATCTCATATTCTATATTGATAAAGATTGTAAAAAAAAAGTAAAAAGATGAAAGAAGAGTTTGGGTTTAATACCCACCTAGTAGTTAAGATAAGATTTGTGTATTTATTTGCTACATGTTTTCCTTAAGTAAGTTAAAGTGATTGAAAAGGTTTTGTTAAATCCTTTGATAAGGGCTATGAAGTGTTTTATGGGGAGGATAGTAATGTAGTTGGTTGTATTTAATGTGCTTGAACACTAGTTAAGATCTATGTATTTATTCTCACCTTGAAGGCTTTCTCTTCCTCTCTTCTTATTCTCCTCCATCATTTTGAATTTTACCAACAAATATCCATCTTTTACTTAATGAATTATCATTTTAAGTGTGTGCATTTTTAGTTAAATCCAACACCCTTAATTTTATGAGCTTGATTTATTGTAAAATGGCTAGACTTTATGGATTATTAGAGTTACTGAATACTCTAATACTATCTACTATTGATAACACAGTAAAATCCAACAAAGCCGCTATTATTCATATCAAAATCCATCTAGATCATGCACAAGATATGATTGAGTTTCTCCAACTTGAGCCTCAACTACAAAAATATGAGCTAAAGTAGAACAGTCATCATTCTAAACTAGTTTTTGTTTGCAAAAAATCCCCTTTTGAGTTTAAATTTGGATCCTCCCAAAAGTTAGAAAAAAATTAGAATGACAAGGCCATTTCATGAGCATATTTGCATAAATATGTAGAGGTTCATCTTGCAATTCCCAAGCCCAATGTCATAAATTGGGAATAAATTGTTAACAATAAGAATAAAACTTGCCTTTGATATGGAAAGGATGTGTCATTTCATATTCTAGACTATTCCAAGCCCATACAGTTTCATAGTGTCAGGTTTCTTCAGGATGAATCATCTCCACCTACTCTTGTTCCACAACCACAACAGATTTGCAGATACCAATATTGTGATTGGGTTGGAAATCTGAAATATCAATGATTTGAAATTCACCTTTGTGAGAATTGTAGTAAACCACACTCATTATTCATATAGATGATCCAGAAATAAGACTCCTACAAGAATGAAGATTCACCTTAGATAGATCACTTCACAGTAATGGTATTCAAAAACTAAGAAGATATATTAGTCATACCAAAAAAAATGTTCTTGAGTATTGACATGTCTTGTAGTGGATATTTCTTCATATTCTCACCTTGTATCTGATGGGAGGGTGATCCAAATTGGATCCATAAAGAGGAATAAACAGAATCATGGTTGTACCAGGTTGGGACAACTTCTAAAAAATTCCAAAACAGTGATCAAAAACACGTTGAAGTAGTGGCAATGGAACCCAGCGTGGAACGATGAGGACCCCAGTTAAAGCGCGTTGACCAAGGCCCACAGAGACTACGCGGGAGGCGAAATTAGCCCCTGGGAGCCTCGAATCGGGAAACAGAGGTGGACTTCGATACGCGATTAGCGCTAGGTGAAAAAGGCTGAAATGGAGAAGCCCCGAGCACGCAGATGCGTGGGAATCTAGAGAATTGGGGGCAAAAAGTGAAAAAGCACTAAAGGACAAGGCGGGAACCGCGCTCTGAAAAACCTATGGTATTAATTGGGGCAACCTCAAACGGTAAGCAATTTTGGAGAAATTGGAGTGATTCTAGTCAACGATCAACGTGTGGAAAGTAGAGGAGAGAGAAAATTCCATTGATCATTTGTTAATGGTCGAGCAAATTAGCCGTGTGAAACGTGCCTATGGCGTTGAATCTGGAGGCCCTAGATCTAATAGTTGAGATCATGCCTGATGGAGAAAGCGGAATCGACAGGGGATTAAGCTACAATTTGTGAAGATCTGATGTCTGATTTGACTGCTAATGTGGCAGAAGATTCATTCCATGACGTATCAGAAAAACTGAACCAACGAAGCGAATTGGCGCAGCTGGAGGAGGACATGTGGCTACTCCCGGTGAGCCTGATGATGATGCCGAATAGGGAACTCCAAGCGAAGCTATAGTAGGTGACCTGACAGGAAGTGGAAGAGGAATCGAAGAGCCATGGGCATGAAGGATTTTAAGCCATGAACAGAGAACAAAATAGAACACACACATAGAAAGAGATAAATACACTAGAATCCCAAGAGGAGGATGGAACACAAAAAGGAAGAACAGAGAGAAGAAAGACAGTGAAGCAACAACAAAATGAAAGACAGAGGGACAAGCTGACCGAAGGCACCATCGAGCACTAGAGAGCCTGAGAGATTCAAGCCATCCCAAACAGGATCTGTTCGGACTGAGCACCACATTGGGCTCTCTCCATTGTAGACCAGAAGGTCATAGAGCTTGTAAGGAACCACATTGGGCTCTCTCCATTATAGACCAGAAGGTCATAGAGCTGGTAAGGAAAAGAGTCTGTGGCTTGGGGAATCCAAGAACCACCCTGCGAAGCAAATTCTGTTTCAGGAGACTCACATTGAGCTCCTTCATTGTAATTCTCTACTTCAAGACATAATAAAATAAGGCCACCACTAAGAGCTGGATCAAAGATGTAGCCCTTGAGAATAGGGTGAACCCCTTATTAAATTCTTGTGTTCTTGTAATTTCTTACTGTGTTTCTCTACTGTTTTACATTTCAAGTGTCTATGTATTTGCAATCTCATTGATCCGTTGTTTAAATAACATAGACACACACGAACACATGAGTCTGTAATACCTTCATTTAATAAATCTTTAACTAAGGTCACTCGTAGGGTGATTATCAAATCAAGTGGTATCAGAGCTCTAGGCTGTAAGGTTAGACAAGCTTATGTTGATTAGTTTTTGAATGCTCACTAGATCAAAGCTCAAATTAGGAGAAGGAGAGTTGGTCAAAACTAATCCTGAAATTGGGAGAGTCTATCCTCGGAAGACAATGTCAGAGGAAGGTTCTATGGGGCTAGACCCTTAATTCATAGAGAGTTTCCTAGCTATAAAGTCTATGGAAGAAGAAATATATAAGGACTTTAGAAAGAATAAGGATGAAGATTCATCAGGTTCTAAACAAGATAAAGAAGAAGATGAATCTCATTCCCGTGACCACTCAAAAGGAAATGGGAAATGGGAAAGCTTTCTCATGCCTCCTAATAGCCCTGTACATAATAAGAAAACATCTTTGATTAAGCTAGATGTTAAATTTGATTTTCCTATATATGATGGAGAGCTAAATGCTAAGAAATTGGACAATTGGATTAGACAAATTGATGTGTATTGCAGAGTGCAAAACATCGACTTAGACAAGAACAAAATTTAGTTGGCAAGCCTATGCCTAGGAGGCACTGCCTTGGTTTGGTGGGAAGGCAGAACCCAAGCTGACATGAAAAGACATGGGAAGACTATCTTTGTCTGGAGTGACTTTGTTTCTGCAATAAAGAAGCAGTTTTATACATTGTCTTACATGCAACAAGCCATGATGAGTTGGAAAACTCTTCGGTAGTTGAAAGGGCAAAGTGTGCAAGGGTACACTCAAGAATTTAGAAAGAGAGCAGTGATTCTAAGGATCTCATTAGACTCACCAGAGAATTTTTTGAAGTACATTGGTGGTCTACATAGCTACGTGAGGCATACCATCCTCATGATTAATCCCACTAGTATAGATGAGGTATCTATACAAGCTACTCATCTAGAAGCTAGAGGAAAGAATGGAAATCTAGAAGTTGGGGGGCCATCCCAATGCACTACAAGCAAGAGCAAGGAGAAAAGAAAGCAAAAGTGGAAAGCAAGGAAGGCTAACGCTGCACATAAAAATAAAGCTTCATGCACTCATTGTAAAAAGGAGGGGCATGATGATAAGAACTATAGGATTCTGCATCCAGAGCTGAGACCTAAGAAGTCCAATGGCAAGAAGAAGAAGGTTACTACAACTATTCAAAAAGATTTGGGGTCAGACTCGGGAGAGGAAACAATCATTGCAACCACAGGTATAAAAGGTTGTTTGCTTTAGAGAATGTTGAAATCAAGAAGCAGGTGCAGGAGTTGCTCGAGAAGGGGTTCATAAAGCCAAGCACATCACCATGTGGGTCACCAATTGTTCTAGTGAGAAAGAAATGTGGCTCGTGGAGAATGTGCATTGACTACAAAGCATTGAATAAGATAACAATAAAAAATCGTTATCCCCTTCCTCGCATAGATGATCTTTTAGATCAATTGAAGGAAGTTGTTTATTTCGCCAAGCTAGATTTACATAGTGGATGTGATTAGATCAGAGTTACAGAGAAAAATTCATGGAAGACTACTTTCAAAACAAAGCAACGATTGTATGCCTGGCTAGTTATGCCTTTTGGCTTGACCAATGCCCCTGCTACTTTCATTAGACTAATGAATGATGTACTCATGCCTTTTCTTGATCATTTTGTTATTGTGTATCTGGATGACATTATGATTTTTAGTAAAACATGGGAAGAACACTTAAAGCATGTTAAGCAGACATTAGATGTTTTGAGAAGAGAAAAAATTTATGTTAAACTCTCAAAATGTGAATTTGGCAAAACATCTCTAAATTATTTGGGTCATATAGTAGGGGTGGTGAATTGAAAATAGATCCCTCTAAAGTGGCAGTCATTGTAAACTGGCCTAAAGCCAAGTTTGCTACAAAAATGAGAAGCTTCTTAGGAGCATAACAATATTGGAGGAAGTTCATTTCTAATTTTTCCTCAATTACAACTCCCTTACATGCTTAGATAGGATTGAACAAGGTATTTCAGTGGGGAGGCAAACATCAGAAAGCCTTCGACACCTTGAAAGAAAAGATTAGTACAACACCTGTACTAGCACTGCCTAATCTACAAAGACCATTTGAGATCCAAACAGATGCCAATGACTATGCCATGGGAGAAGTGTTGACACAACATGATAAACCCATATGTTATCATTCTGAGACTTTTAATCCTGCAGTTGTTAACTATCCTACATATGATAAAGAATTGTATGCATTAGTTCAGAGTGTGAAAAAGTGGAAACATTACTTAATGGGCAAAGAGACAGTAATACATACTGATCATAAACCACTTCAATATCTACATTCCCAAAATAAGTTGCAGCAATCAAGACATTACAGATGGACGGGCTTTCTACAACAGTTTCATTTAGTCATTAGATATAAAAAGGGTATACATAACAAAGTTGCAAACATGTTATCTAGACCCATTATAAATGCATCTACTATACTTAAGCATAATTTTGTACTACATGAAAGCTACATTGGACAATATTCTCAGGATATAGACTTTAAAGATGTATATGAAACTTTGAGTCAAGGCAAAAAGGTAGAAGAATTGGATTATCATGTGAAGGATTGACTCTTATATCATCGTGGGAAACTCTGTTCCACAAACTAAGAGAGTAAAGATAATTAGAGAGGCACACACTTCTCTGATATCAAGTCACTTTGGGGTAGGTAAAATAGTTGCACAACTGCAAAGATTTTGTTATTAGCCGAAAATGAAGGAGAGAGTTTTTAGATATGTAAGAGGGTGTAGTATGTGTGCTAAAAGCGAGCCCAACAATAGAAAACTAGGCTTTTACACTCCCCTATCAGTTCCTTCTAACCCTTGGGAAAGTGTTTCCATGGATTTTCTTGGAGAATTGCCTAGATCTAGGAAAGGTCATGATTATTTGTATGTGGTTGTGGATAGGTTCAACAAAATGTGTATTTTGATACCTTTTAATAAACAGATTACAGCTAAACAAACTACAAAACTATTCTTTGAACATGTATGGGTTCATTTTGGATTACCCACTTCTATTATATCTGATTGAGACAACCGATTTTGTGGGGAAGTTTTAGTCAAGTCTGTGGGAGCTGATGGACACCCAACTGAAGAAAAACACGGCTTTTCATCCACAAACCGATGGCCAAACAGAAGTAGTTAACAAGACAATGATCCAGTTACTAAGGGGATATTGCAGCAAACATCCTAAGCTTTGGGATGAACATTTGTGTTATGCACAACATGCTTACAATAGAGCAAAACACTCTTCCACATAGAGATCTCCTTTTGAGACCTGTTTTGGTTTCACACCAAGGTCTCCTTTGGATTTTGTCTTTGGTAAAGATACCACAGTTGATGGACACAGTGATGTGGACAAGGAAACTAGGTTCATTGAATAGATCCAGGAGATCCTCCAAACAATACAAGAACAATTGGAAAAGAACCAAGTCAAATGCAAGGTTAGGCATGACAAGCATCGGATGGAGCATAGTTTTCAAGTTGGAGACTAGGTCTGGCTGTATATCAGCAAGGACAAGATGCAAGGTGAAGGTAAAAAGCTAAAGCCTATTAGGTATGGACCTTTTAGGATACTTGAAAAGATTAGTGAAAATGCTTTTGGCCTTGATCTACCAGCTTACATGCACATCTACTCAGTCATAAATGCAGATTGCTTGAGATTGTTTGAACCTTCAATGATTGAGGATCCTGATGAGCAAATTCAATTGCCTTCTATTGACAAATCGCTACATGAATGTCTTAATGAATTGTAGGAAGACACAGTCTTGGACAGGAAGGTAAGGACGATGCGCAGAGGGGATGTTGAGTACCTCTGGATTGGACTCAAAGGTTTGAAGCCAAGCAGTGCAAAGCGGATTGAGATTGGGCAAGTGAGACAACAATACCCTCACTTAGTTGATGCTTAAAAGAAAACCAACTTTTGGTGGTCCAAAAGCTTTTTAGTGGGAAGGTTGTGATCCAAATTGGATCCATAAAGAGGAATAAACAGAACCATGGCTATACCAAGTTGGGACACCTCTAAAAAATTCCAAAACAATGATCAAAAACACCCTAAACCAGTGGCAATGGCACCCAGTGTGGAACGACGAGGACCCTGGTCAAAGCACACTGACCGAGGCCCATGGAGACCGTGCGGGAGGCCGAATTAGCCCCCGAGAGCCCAGATTAGGAAATAGAGGTGGATTTTGATGTGCAATTATAGTTGGGCGAAAAGTGATGAAATGGAGAAGCCCTGAGCAATTGGATGTGTGGAGAGCTGAAGAACCACGAGTGAAAAGCGAAAAAGTGCAAAAGGACAAGGTGGGACCCACGCTCTAAAAAACTGGTAGTATTGACCAGGGCGCCCTCAAACGGTAAGCGGTTTTGGAGAAATTGGAGCAATCCCACTCAATGATCGACTTGTGGCAAGAAGAGGAGAGATAAAACCACCGTTCATCACATTCTAATGGTCGAGCAAGTCAACCGCGTGAAAT
Organism: Pinus taeda; assembly: GCA_000404065.3. Lineage (NCBI taxonomy): Eukaryota > Viridiplantae > Streptophyta > Pinopsida > Pinales > Pinaceae > Pinus > Pinus taeda. Next base: position 39,990 of record APFE031133780.1, read on the forward strand.
GTGCATATGATGTTAGATGTGGGTGCCCCAGATCTAATGGTTTAGATTGCGCTCCATGGAGAAAGCGGAATCGACGGGGGATTAAGTTGCAGTTTGTGAAGATTTGATGTCTGATTTGACTTCCAAGGTGGCAGAAGAATCATTCCACGACGTAACGGAAAAACTGAACTAACGAAGCGAATTGGCACAACTATAGGAGGACATGTGGCCACTCCCTGTGAGCTTGATGATGACACCGAACAAGGAACTCCAAGCGAAGCTATAGCAGGTGATCTGACGGGAAGTGGAAGAGGAATCAAAGAGCCATGGATACTATTGGTTTTAAGCCATGAATAGAGAATAGAACAGAACACATGCAAAGAAAGAGAGAAAGACACTAGAATCCCGAGAGGAGGAAGAAACACAAAAAGGAAGAACAGAGAGAAGAAAGATAGTGAAGCAACAACAGAATGGAAGATAGAGGGCCAAACTGATTGAAGGCAGCATTGAGCACTAGAGAGCCTGAGAGATTTAAGCCATCCCAGAGAGGATCTGTCTAGAATAAGCACCACATTGGGCTCTCTCCATTGTAGAACAAAAGGTCACAGAGATGGTAAGGAAAAGAATCTGTGTACTCTAGTGGCTTGGGGAATCCAAGAACCACCCTGTCAAGCAAATTCTGTTTTAGGATACTCACATTGAGCTCCTTCATTGTAATTCTCTATTTCAAGACACAATAAAATAAGGCCACCACTGACAGCTGGACTGAAGACGTAGCCCTGGAGAATAGGGTGAACTCCTTATTAAATTCTTGTGTTCTTATAATTGCTTACTGTGTTTCTCTATTGTTTTCCATTGCAACTGCCTGTGTATTTGTAATCTGATCAATCCGTTGCTTAAATAACATAGAAACACTCCAACACATGATTTCGTAATACCTTCATTTAATAAATCTTTAACTGAGGTTACTCATAGGGTGATTATCAGATCAGAGGGAATTGATGATTAGCTACTTGATTCCAATATTTATGCAGCAATTTTGAGCCATAGCCTAAACTAGATCCAGTTTCTAGAGCCTATAGATAGATTCATTCGTATCCATATTCAAATTTGTAGCCAGAGAAAAATTTATGCACCACCAATAGAAGACTTTGGTTTCTGCTTCATCAGTTTATGGTCAACTTTAAACTAGGGAGCAATTCCACCAATAGAACACTTTAGCTTCAAACCATATTTGGAATTGTTCTAGGAACCAATTCAAGATTTAGTTCCAAAGTTGGTGGTACTTATTGGACCCATAAACTACCATGGATATTCCACTAGATTATTTGTCACAACAGATTTGATAATATTATATTAAAAATCTGAAATTTTACAATATTACAATTTTATTAAATTTCTAGGTTTGTAGATTTTACTATAATTATTACATGCATGCGAATTAAAATTATGAAAAAAATAAAGAACGGTAAAATAAAAATATCACACACACATACGACACAAGATATGCTTTGGGAAACCATTTTGGGAGAAAACCCACCTGGAAGGTGAGGTCGCTCCACTCTCTTTTTCTGTCTAGAAATATGGTTATAGGTAGAAAGAAGTATGGTTTGTGGCCCATGGGCTACTACAGTGCACAAATTCTCTCGGTGTACTCTACTGAGTCCTATCCCTCTTGGTTATCTTTTCTCATCTATGGAACAAATGCACTCGAAATAATGGAATGCATCCTTCTCCTATTGGCCGAGTTATAACATAGCCCGATAGGCTACTAGTGATTAAGTTTGAATACATCAACTCTTTACTAGAGTTAGAAGATAGAATTTTCTAAAGTATCTTACACCATAATCATGTGGCTAGCCATTTTTTCCATGAATAATGGGGGCTGACACGACATCCTCTCGAATTATAGGTGTGAAAATAGGAATGTCAAATTTTGAGTGGCATAACTTTTGCATATGGATTTCGATTGACACAATTCCTATGCCATTGGAAATATCTCTATGTAGAATAACATGAAAAGGTTTTTCATTAAAGTGGTAAAGTTTTACCCCCAAAAAATGTCATTCGATGCCTCAAAACACTCTTGGAAGTTTTCATACCCTATTTGACCAAACTGGGTCCCACCAATAAAAAAGGTCTAGTGAGCCGATTCCTCCACATTTTCCACTTTGAATGCATTGATATGGATGAAAAAAAAATATAATGATCCAATCCAGATCAATATTAAACTACCATTAGTAGAGACCACATGTTCTTCTACCACATTTGGCTTATGGTCTTCCTTAAACCACCATTTTAAAGAGAACATATAGCCATTGGTTGCCACAAATTTTTGCACTTTAGCTCTCTTCTTGGACTCATACACATCCATTTAGATTAAATGGGGGAATTTTGATCACCTAATACATTAGGGTTATGGTATGGAGGATGTTGGATGTGGAGCCTAATTATCTTATGGATTCAAAGATCTTGTTTCAGCTTAGTGTATACCTTAGGGGGAATGCACAACCCTCCACATGGGGGTGGGGACGGGGGGTATACGAGGGACTTGTTTCCCACATAGGGGTCTGGGAGGGACCAACCCCTCTGGATGGGGGATCTTGGGGCTAGTGGGCCCCCGACAAGGGTTCAGCAGCAATGCCTTGAAGCTAAAAATAAATGAAACATTGCCTTGTAAAATATTGTAATTTAATATTCAATTTGAGTTGTTCATCAAGCGGTTGATTTGATGGTAGAAGTTATGTTAATTTAGGGTTTTTCTTTTTCCCTAGAAGGCAACCCTTGGTTTATATGAGGTAATTGTATTGTGGCTATGTAATATTATTCTAAGAGAAAGAGAGAGAGGCTTTTGAGAGTGAAAAGGAAATTATGGTGGATTTGTCGTAGGTTTTATCTCTTCATTTTGTTGGATAATATGAAAAGAATGACTAGATGTTTCTCTAAGGATGTAGCCCAAATTGGGTGAACCATATATACCTATGTCTCTCTTGTTTTATGTGTTTCTGTATTTGTTTTTCTGCAATGTTGTATGTGTTCCATTGCTCTGTTAATTAATTCTAACAAAGGATAGTTACTATAATTCCAAGAAACCTTGGAAGTTGAATCCAATGACCAAAATGTTATATTTATATGTGTATAATATTTAATGAAATGTAATATGTGCCCATTATTTCATTTTGGTCTACAAATTCCAATACAAATCCCCAACCACTATGCCTAACACTCAAGCTACTTTATCTTCTAAAAATACCTTCCAAGAGTCTTCAACAACCTATAAGGAAGAATAAGGAAAAAATCTAAAAAGTAATTTGGAAAATTATCAATGAGATACATAAACCTAAACTAGCATGAACGTGTGAAACAATGACAAGAATAGAAAAAAATTATCCTTGTGATACTTTTCAAGGGTACAATCTTACTCAAGCATTGCCAAGGATGGACGATATTCATCACTAGTGTGTACAATAGTTAAATATTTAACAATTTGTTTTTTGACAAAACCATTAACTACCTCACAACAACAAAAAATGGTTTCCAATTATCCTTTCCTCTAAGGTGCATGGTAACTAAAACCCAATAGAGATTCCCATATAATGGGATAATTCTCATGTGTGATGAGGTATTGCATTTGACTATGTCAAACAACATCTATAAGACTCATGAGAGTGATTCCATTTCTAAGGATCCTATGATCCCTTATTCAATCCAATGGATCATTTTTTGTACATAATCCTTTGGAAACTATGATATTCCCTCCAATTGGGTTCTCCACTGATTGGCCCATAATCACAATGCATGGGTTTCCCAAAACTAAAATATTGTGGAGTATTGTGCCTATGTACCATGTGCCATGTCCACTTTCAAGGTTTTCCAAAGTTTTTTCATGTAGCATAAAGTCTTCCTAACCATGATTGAAGGTTTTAAACCCTTAGAATCCAATATTATTACTTTTAATGTAGATGTGAGTCAGTTTCTATTGTCCTATTATATTTCTATTCAAGTCCATCTTTGGATACATTGGAAGATTATATGCCATACACTTTTAGATGAGGAATCCTCCACTTGCATCATGGTTACATCTTATTGGTAGGATTTAGTTTTGAGTATGGAGCATGATTGTTTAGAGGTCTTTGTTTCAGCTGGATGTATACCCTAGGAAGTTTGTACACCCCTCCATACAACGAGGGGTGCAGGGGGGACTTGTCCCCCCCGTGGGGGTTCGGGGGTGCTGATCCCCCCCAGCTGGGGGGTTCGGGGGCCAACGATCCCCCAACTAGGGTTTCGGGGGCAGTGCCTGTGAAGCTAAAAGCAAATGTAAAATTGCCTTGTAAAAGTATAGTAATTTATAGTCAATTTGGGGCGTTCATTATGCGAATGATCTGACGGTAGAACTTATGTTTAGTTTAGGGTTTTTTGCCTAGAAGGAAACCCCTCTCTTTGTATGAGGGAATTTATTAGTTCTGTGTAATATATGTCTATTTTTCGAGCGAGAAGTAGACTGACGAGACTGTGAGATAAAACAGAGGATATTACAGCGGATCTGTTGTAGGTTGTGTCTCTTGATTTTGCTAGATAATAGAAAGGAAGGACTGGCTATTTGGGGTGGACGTAGCCCAAATTGGGTGAACCACATATATCTATGTCTCTCTTGTTTTATGCATTTTCTATGTTTATATTTATGCAATATTTTATGTGTTCCATTTCTTCATAATATATAATTTTCTAACAACTAGTATCAGAACCGAAGGTCTATTTGGTTGATAAACTCACAGGAAAGAAGGGTTCCTCATTTCAATTGGAGCAATGGCAGAAGATGGTAAGTTGAGGGTCAAGAAATTTAACGGCTGAAATTTCTCGCTGTGGAAGATGAAGATGGAAGATTATCTGTATCAGAAATATATGTACCTACCATTGGGTGGAAAAACAAAGATGCCGACAGGTATGTCAAATGAAGAATGGAACCTTCTCGATAGAAAGGTACTCGGAACAGTACAGTTGTGACTCGTAGCATCAGTCGCCTTCATCATTTCAAAGGAAACAACGACAGAGGTTTTGATTAAGGCGTTGGAGAAACCATATGAAAAACCCTCGGGCTCAAACAAGGTATTTCTTATGAAATGGTTATTTAATATGAATATGTCAGAAAGTGGATCTGTTGCAGACCATTTCAATGACTTTAATACTATTACAAGTAAGTTATGTTCTGTAGGGGTGAACTCTAATGATGATGTTAGAGCTCTATTATTCTTGTGCTCATTACTAGAAAGTTGGAATGGTTTAGTAAAGGCCATTAGTAACTCTATTTCTGGATCTAGTACTTTAAAGTTTGATGACGTTGTTGGTGCTATCCCTAGTAAGGAAATGCGATGGAAAAGCTCCAGTGAGACATTGAGTAATGCTTTAAGTGTAGAGTCTAAGGGAAGAAAAATGGAAAGAGGAAAGAGCTCAGGATATCACAGTAAATCAAGGAAAGGTAGATCCAAGTCTAGATTAGGGATAGTGTGCTAGAAATGTAGAAAGAAAGGACACTTGAAGAAAGACTGTAGATCTCGGAAGGGAAAAGATGGAGATGCACATCAAGAAAACAATCATGAAGCAAATGTGATAGGTGAGGTGTTACAAGATGCTTTGATTCTTTCTTTCGAAAATATTACTAATTCTTGGGTGGTAGATTCAGGGGTCTCATTCCATGCCACACTTGATAAGAAATACTTTCATGACTATGTTCAAGGAGATTTTGGACAAGCTCGTTTAGGTGATGATAAACCCTATAAAATTGTTTGAATGGCTAAGGTGCTTGTAAAACAGTAGAATGGAAACCAATGGCTACTAAAGGAGGTATGGCATGTTCCAGATCTAAAGAAAAATATGATTTCAATAGGACAGTTAGATAGTGAAGGCTGTGTGACAACTTTCACAGATAAATCTTGGAAGGTCACCAAAGGAGCCCTAGTAATAGCAAAAGGCGAAAAGGTTGGTACATTGTATTTATAAAATAGTATTTCTAACCCTGTTAATGCTTTAACTTCCAAAGGAGTAGATGCAGCATTATGGCATCACAGGCTCAAACACATGAGTGAAAAGGGGATGAATATTAGTCACACAAGGAATTTGTTGTCGGGTTCAAAGAATGTTGATTTGGACTTTTGTGAGAATTGCATTTATGGAAAACAGAAGAGAGCCAGATTTCTCAGTGTTGGGAAAGAAAAGAAGAGTGAAAAATTAGAGCTTGTGCATACAGATGTATGGGGACCTGCTCAGGTATCATCTCTCGATGGCTCTCGATATTATGTTACTTTTATTGATGATGCAACTAGAAAAACTTGGATTTTTTGTATTAAGAATAAATTGATGTATTTGATACTTTCAAGAAATGGAAAGCTTTGGTTGAGATTGAGACAGGAAGGAAATTGAAGTGTCTTAGATCGGACAATGGAGGTGAATATTGCAACAAAAATTTTGATAGGTACTATTCAGAGCATGGAATTCATAGAGAGAAGATAGTTCCAAGAACACCACAAGAAAATGGTGGGTCAGAAAGGATGAACAGAACAATCATGGAGCGTGCAAGGTGCATGAGATTGCATGCATGATTGCCTTTACAATTTTGGTTAGATGTTGTAGATACTGTTGTTTATCTAATAAATAGAGGGTCTTCAAGTTCATTATATGGTGTTGTTCTAGAGGAAGCATGACAGGTAAAAAGGTAAACTACTCATTTTTAAATCCTTTTGGTTGTGAAGCCTTTGTCCATATTGATAAAGAAAATAGAAGAAAGCTTGAGGCAAAGTCAAAGAAATGTACCTTTATTGGATATGGTGTTAATGATTTTGGTTATTGCTTATATGATTACAAAAATCACAAAGTCATTAGGAGCAGAGATGTAATATTCAATGAAAAGGTCTTGTCTAAGAATTAGTTGCAGGAAAAGAAATAGGAAAAAGAAAATAAGGAATATGTAGTTCTTAAAGAAATCACTAAAAAAGTAAAGGTGCCTGAAAATAATAATAATCAACAACCACAACAACAACAACCACCACAACAGCAAGAGGCACCCCAAACACTTGAAAGTGGTGTTAGAAGATCTATCAGGATAAGTAGACCGCCTGAATGATACTCTCCTTCATTATATTATTTATTGTTGATTGATTCTGGTGAACCCGAATGTTATAAAGAAGCAATGAAGGAAGAAGTGGGAGGTAGCCATGGAAGAAGAGATGGACTCCTTAATGCATAACCAGAATTGGGACTTAGTTAGGATACCTGCAGAAAAAACTACATTGAAGAATAAATTGGTTTATAGGCTGAAGGAAGAATATGGAGGAAAACAGAGGTACAAAGCTAGACCTGTGGTAAAAGGGTTTGCACAAAAGAAAGGTATTGATTTTGATGAAATATTTTCTCCTGTTGTTAAAATGACTTCAAACAGAACTATTTTAAGTCTAATAGCAGTTGAAGATTTCCATCTTAATCAATTAGATGTAAAGATAGCCTTTCTCCATGGGGATTTTGAGGAAGAGATATATATGTAGTAGCCATAAGGATATGAAGTGAAAGGGAAGGAAAAACTAGTGTGCAGGTTGAAGAAGAACTTCTATGGATTAAAACAGGCTCCAAGGCAATGGTATCTAAAATTTGACAAGTTTATGTTTGAACAAGGTTATACTAGATGTTACTCTGATCATTGTGTTTATCTGAAAAATCAAAATGATGGCAGCTATATTATATTCTTATTGTATGTAGATGACATGCTTGTTGCAAGGTATAACATGCAGGAAATAAATGTGCTTAAAAGAAAATTGGCAAATTCATTTGCAATGAAGGATTTGGGAGCTGCAAAACAAATGCTTAGTATGAGAATCACTAGAGACATGAAAAATCGTAAATTAACATTGTCTCAGAATGAGTACATACAAAACATGTTGAAAAGATTTAATATGCATAATTCAAAACCAGTTAGTACACCTTTTGCTAGACATTTCAAACTTAGTAAGGAAATGTGCCCAAAGACCCAAGAAGACATGAATTATATGTCTAAAGTTCCATATGCATCAACAGTTGGAAGCTTAATGTATGCAATGGTCTACACAAGGCCTGATATTGCATATGCAGTGGGAGTTGTAAGTAGGTACATGAACAATCTAGGAAAGGAACATTGGATGGCAGCGAAATGGATTCTCAGATATTTGAAAGGTAGCACAAATCAAGAATTATGCTTTGGTGGTTCAAACATTTCTCTACAGGGATATGTTGATGCAAATATGGCAAGTGACAGTGATAACAAAAGGAGCACTACAGGATATGTATTTACTGTAGGTGGTACAACTGTTAGTTGGGTTTCAAAAATCCAAAGTGTTCTTGCACTTTTAATAACAAAAGTAGAGTATGTTGTTGTGACAAAGGCTAGTAAGAAATGATTTGGTTACAAAGGTTTATGGGTGAATTGGGTTAGGAGCATGATATGGTCACGTTATGCAGTGATAGCCAAAGTGCCATTCCTCTTGCAAAGAAATCAACATTTCATTCCAGGACTAAACACATATAGCTCAAGTACCATTTCATATGATCAGTGTTAGAAGATGGAGTGTTGAAGCTGGAAAATATACACAATAGCCAAAATCCTGCAGATATGCTAACAAAAGTTGTAACCAAGGAGAAACTGACAATATGCTCAGTTTCAATTGGCCTTCGAGGATGATGATGAAGATGAGAAATATCCAGGTCCAAAGAGGAGTCATTATCCAGCAAATGAAGCAGCAATGGAGTTGCTACAATCATTCTTCGAGTGCGAGATTGTTGAGTATGGAGCATAATTGTTTAGAGGTCTTTGTTTTAGCCGAATTTATACCCTAGGAAGTTTGTACACCCGTCCACACGGGGGGGGTGCAAGGGGGCACTTTTCCCCCACGCAGGGGTTCGGGGGGGCTGATCCTCCTTGGATGGGGGGTTTGGGGGCTAGCGGTCCCCCGACGGGGTTTCAGGGGCAGCACCCCCGAAGCTAAAAACATATTAAAATTGCCTTGTAAAAGTATAGTAATTTCTAGTCAATTTGGGCCGTTCATTAGGCGAATGATCTGACGGTAGAACTTATGTTTAGTTTAGGGTTTTTTTCCCTAGAAGGTAACCCTTCTCTTTGTATGAGGGCATTGTATTGAGTCTGTGTAATATATGTGTATGCTCAGAGCAAGAAGCAGAGTGGTGAGGCTGTGAGAGAAAATAGAGGATATTATAGCGGATTTGCTGTAGGTTGTGTCTCTTCATTCCGGATAATAGAAAGGAAGGACTGGCTATTCAGGGTAGACGTAGCCCAAACTGGGTGAACCACATATATCTGTGTCTCTCTTGTTTTATGCATTTTCTGTGTTTATATTTTTGCAATATTTTGTGTGTTCCATTGCTCCATAATATATAATTTTCTAACATTTGGGTCTGTTGGAACTCATGTAAAAAAAAACTACATGTCATTCTTGTGATGGCCAAACCTTTCAAATGATGTATGCTCTTGCAACATTCTCCATTTAAATTGGGGGAAAACTATCACTATTTACATGAAGGAGTCAATCTCTCAGTTGATTATAATCTTGTACTTGGGTTGATTTACTTTTATGCCATGATGATTGTCATTTTATCAATTTTTCATTTTCTTCACCTTCCTCATGAATGTAAGATATCCATGATTAATCAATCTTATCTTTGAATCATGAATAATATGATTGTTCGAACTAGTATGTTATTTGTTGGTGATACACCTTTGTTATTCAAAGGTTGTCATAGGGTTGTTCAAAGGATCATTTCTCATTGTACCAATTCCCCTACCTGATAATTCTACTACTATCTCTCTGGTGAAAATGATCTCTTCTATCACCAATGGACCCCCTAAAAATTTTGACCCTTAGGTGGTTCCTATAGAATATAAATACCATGTGAGTCATGTTATTCTCAAAATAGTAGTTTTGGAAAGGTTCAACCAATATTGCTACATGGTAATCACTATTAGAAATATATCTAATGTAACCTCAATCCATTGCTCTTGCTTTAGTCCAACTCCCACTAAATGCCATGAACAGTCCCTACACATGACAACTCAACCAAAGAATAAATAGATCAATGCCTATATGGAGTATATGGAAGAGGTATGAGTAGTTAAATAAGTAAATCCTAATCCGATCTATGATGTAATTGAAAATTAATATTTCATGCTAGCAATGGAAAGGTACTAAATATGCCAATAGAATGAACTTAAAACACCACAAATTGAGTATGAAAATTTCTTATTGCAATAGAAGACAAAATAGATATGTTATTATAGGAATTTACAGGGTAAGTTCCTTAGATAGAACACCAAAGGACACTGCTCACAAATAGATCACAAATTAGTACACCAGTTTCTTGACATGGTTAAAACCCTCGAAGAGGGAAACAATCCATGGCCTGAGCAAGTGCAACCATTTTAGGTGATTTATTGATGTAAAAGAAAGAAAATTTACACAAGCTTCTCTCATGAACGGTCACCTAACAAATGACACTCCATGCTCTTTAAATAGAGATCATGGAAAAATCAGGGGTTAATCCATGGATCAAGCATTTGTAATATTTAGGAGAGAATAAATGTCAGATCGATTCAGGTCTAGATCATATTGTGACCGTCGGATTGTAAGTTACAAAAAGTACATACTAAAGAAACACACTTTACCAAAATATACATTAGACCAAGTTATACTTAATTATTTCCTACATGTCAGAATATCCCAACATCCCCCCTCAAGAACAACTTGGGATAGGATTGAAGGATGTACAAAGATGACACAATAGGAAAAGGAAGGAGGAATTAGAGCCTATCCACCCTTAGTGACAACTTCCTAAACTCCAACTGTAAATCGAAGTTTAGTAAAATTTGCATCTATGAGAGCCTTTGTAAAGATGTCTACAACATGATCATCAGTTGAACAATATTACACTTCAAGAACATGGTCATGAATGAGATTTCTGATGAAGTGCATGTGTATTTCAATGTGTTTGTTGCATTGATGTTGGACTAGATCTTTTCATAGTTAAATGATAATTTTGTTATCGCACCAAAGGGTAGTCAGATGATGTTGTTGAAAAGCAAACCCTGATAGGATCTGACAAAGCCATAGGGATTCCTTACTAGCTTCAATTTTGCCACGATACTTTTCTTCTACTGAAGAAAGAGAAATGGAACATTGTTTCTTGCAAGCCCATGTAATAGGTCCAGAACGAAGAGTGAAGACATAACCCGCAGTAGACTTCTGATCATCAGGGTCACCAACTCAATCAAAATCAGTGAAACCAACTAATAGAGGAGATGCTTCTACACTGTAATGAATCCCGATCTGAACTGTACCTCAAACATAATGAAGTATTCTTTTAGTTTCTTTCCAATGACTTTCATGTGGTTTTTTCATAAACCAAGAAACGACACCAACAACAAAGGAAAGGTCGAGATGGGTATGGGCCAGATACAAAAGATTTGCAACAATCTCATGGTATATGGTAGCATCAACTTTAGGGGCAGTACAAGTGATTGGGAGAAGGGGTTGGCTTACAGTCTTCCATGTGAAAGTGGCATAGAATATCACAGGAATACTTGGAATGGAAAAAGGAAATACCTTCTTTGGATTGCAAGAATTGAAGACCAAAAAAATAATGCAAGTGTCCTAAGTCTATCATTTCAAACTTCTTTTTAAGGCTGGACTTCACATGGTTTATAAGGTTGGGATCACCACCAGTAAGGATAAGATCATCAACATAATAAAAAACAATGATAAGAGACTTACCCACTTTCTTGGTGTAGGCAGTATTGTCATAATGACACCTAGAAAAACAAGTGTCTAAAAGAAACCTATCCATTTTGGCATACCAAGCCCAAGGGGCTTGCTTGAGACCATAAAGGGATTTCTTAAGCTGAAATAAAATGTTGGAGTTTGTTTGTATAAAGAGAGGAGTTTGTTCCATATATATTTCTTCATGCAAGTCCCCATGCAAGAAGGAAGATTTAACATCTATTTGATGGACTTCCCATTCAAAAAAAGCAACAAGGGAAAGAACAAGGAAGATAGATTTCATTTTGGAAACATGAGGGAAGGTTTCAATATAGTCAATGCATTCAACTTGTGAAAAACCTGTAGCAACAAGACGAGCTTTATGTTTATCAAGTTTTCCATCTGTCCAAACTTGGTTCTGTAAACCCATTTGAATCTAACAAGTTTCATCCCTTTGGAAGAGCAGCAAGGTCCCATGTATCATTTTCCAATAGTGAATGATATTCTTCATTCATAGTTTCACCCCAATATGGATGTCGTGAAGCTTCTGCAAAGGTAGGATCATAATTCGTTGAAGCTTGAGCCAATAAACAAGAGGCTCTATCGAACTGAGAAGGTGTATGATGTTGATCTGTAGGATCACCTGCAAGAGCACCTGCTGCATCCCAAGTAGCGGAAGCCCATTTTGGAATTTGAGGAGCTGGAGGAGGTTCCTGAGAAGGTGGGGAAGGATTGACATCCTCATTGTCATCATCTGAAGAAGGAATATTTTCAGAAGTAGAAGGGATAGAGAGAGGTTGCACATCCACCGAACTAGGTTCACAGGTTGACATATTTTCAATAAACTTTACAACTCTTCTAATGATAACATTTTTGGATTTAGGTCGAAGAATTCTATATCCTTTTATATCTTTAGAATATCCAACAAAAATATATTTTTCACTCTTAAGTTCTGAGGCTTTATGTTTCTCATCTAGAATATGGGTCCATACTTCACTTCCAAAAACATGAAAGTGACTTACATCTAGTTTAATTGAGCTCCATTCTTCTTCTGGAGTGATATTCTTTAAAACCTTAAGAGGAGTGCGATTTACTATGTAATTTTCCCAGTTAATTACCTCTTCCCAAAAATTAAGACTAAGTCCTTTAGATTGAAGCATACAATTAGACATTTATTTTAAGGTGCAATTCTTCCTTTCAGCTATACCATTTTTCTGTGGAGTATATAGAACCGTATGTTGCCATTGAATTCCATGCTCAGTGAAAACGTTGACGAGATTTTTGTTACATATTCTATACCATTATCAGACCTTAGCTTAAGAATTTGATGTCTAGATTGTTTATCAACAAAGGCCTTAAAGGCCAAGGACATGTTAAAGACTTCACTCTTGATTTTTAAGAAGTATTCCTAAGTGTGTCTGGAGAGATCATTAATGAAAGTTAAGAAATACTTGTAGGCATAGAATGAAACAACTGGAATTGGACCACAAAAATCACTATACACAAGATGTAAAGGGTCTGAGGACTTCCAAGAAGCACATTTTCCAAAACTATCCTGATGATGTTTTCTGAGTACACATCTAGAAAAAACACCATCTCTGCAAGAGACCATAAGAAGACTTTTCTCCATATTTTCTTTATATAGATTTTGAAGCGAGTGATAGTTTAAGTGACCACATCGCTCATGCCAAAGTTTTTTCACATCATCATTATGAGCAACAAATACCGAGGGAAGAGTTGATGACCCAAAGTTGTTAAACTTATACAACCTTATAGAATCATTGGCAGTGCCAATAGCTAAAATCTCTCTAGCATCTCCTAGGTCCTTAATTACAACATCATGAGGTGAAAAATTCATCGTTTTTATATCCACCTAAATGAGTTATCTGATATAGAGATAGAAGGTTGTAGGATAAGGTAGGAACATATAATACATCATTAAATTGACCACTGTCAAGATGAATAGTTCTAGTCCCTACAACACTAAGAGATCTATCATCACCAACATATATATTTTTGGTGTTACAATCATTTAAAGAATAAAACATGGCTTTGTTTTTGGCCATGTGATAAGAAGCTCCAGAATTAATGAGCCATTCATGACAATGAGAAGAAGAAGATACATTTAATACATAACCAGACCAAGATGCTTGACAACCACATAAAAAAAGTGTTATTCCTAAAGATGAAATTGAAGTTGAAAAGTGCTCCAAATGGATGTTATGCTTCTTCATTGTTGCTTCCAAGGCTTCTATGTTCTTAAAGCATTTGAATTCTACGTGGCCATCGTGATTACAAAAGTTGCAATGTCTATTAGTCTTCTTCCCTTGTTTTTCATTTCCTTATCATTTTGTTGAGTTGATTTTTCATTTTGAGACTAAAATTTCTTAGGACCCTTGTTTGGTTTAGGACCAGTTGTTAGGTCCCTATAATACTAGTGATTACCCCATTACTATTGTAGTTGTATCCCTAATTAATATTGTTGTGCCCCTATTGTCCCGATATTGTTATTATTGTGCCCCATAGAATCCCTCTATTGTTATTTTTGTGGCTTTATATTATTATTGTTAGGTCGTCTCGGGTATACTGCAACTCCTTAGACTCCTATATATAGAAAGGAGGTTTTGTCATTTGAATCATCCAAGAATTGTTCATTTATGTAATGTAAAGAAGGTTTCCCCCTCGAAGAGGCTAAATTCTAACGCATTGATCTATATTTTATATCTTTTTATGAGTTGGTTTCATAACATTTGGTATCATAGCTTTGAATTCGAGGGTTTCACTGCTCCAAATAGGTCATCATTGCATTTTCGCTATACATTTTTTCTGCGATGTTTTAGAAGCGAAAAAAAAATTCATTTGAGACGAAATCGTACTGAACCTCGGGTCCACATTTCAAAGCTTTTAGCGCTATATTTACGGAGATATGATTTGAGGAAGTTGGTCCTTTTACAGACTCTTGAATTACATTTCAAACAGGTGACCTGGGGAAAATCGTCATAACTTTATTGCTGAGCATTGGATTGAAATTTTGTAAGAAGGTGTAGAAAGAGGATGGACTTTAGTTTCTTGTATATATTTTTCAAAGCCAAAGGTTGAAACAGTGACACATGGTACTTCATACAAGTTCGCTCTTCTTGAGAGGTCTATAATTAGGTCTGTTATCAGTCAAGTTCTCCTAGAAGTTGTAGGAAAATGGAAATGAGGCCAAGGTAGCCACAAACCAATATTTTAGACACAGATTCTAGCCAATCTACATCTAGAGAGGGCTCTCTATTTATGATTTAGCTTTGTTTTGGAAGATATTAGGCTAGTTATGAAGTTTAGAAGTTTGTTTGAGTTTGGGTGGTGAGATTCAATAGCAGAGGGATAATACTGAGTGGTTTAGGCCATTGGGCTAATGGAGTCAAGGAAGATGGCTTAGCTGGACTTGGTTTCTTAACAAAGAATGGTTTTACAGGGCAAGATGGTCAAACAAGGAACAAATGAAGACTTAGAATAAATGGTATGATTTCAAAGTGGGTGAAGAGCAGTTAAGAATCCTTCAACCTATTTGAAAGAATAGAAATTGAAATGATTATTAGTAAAGAGAAGTTAAGTATTCTTTAAGAAATAATCAAAATGAAAGAATTAGAAAACAAGAGCAATTAAGATTTCACTTTTTATTCTAATTCAGAAGAAAACATAGAAAATGATAACTTTTGAAGGAAAAGTGCAATCAAGCATATTCTGAATTACTCCTTTTTGTTTATCATTCAGATGTTAACAGAGATGACATAAGAAACAAGGAAAACTTTAAAACACAAGGTATCGATGACTTGTTGTTCTGGTGTTTGATTCAAGAAATTTGTGGAAAGTCCTTTGCCTCAATTCTTTGTCCAGCAAGCCATACAAAAGTTTGGTCCAATAACACGTTATTCCAAAATAACCAATATTACAGCAATGTATATGAATCCACCCAAAATACTTCAAATGAAGAAACATTTATACTAATTGTAAACTGAAATATCTTGAAAAAATATCAATATTAGTTTCACAAATATCTCCAACTATTTACATTAATAAAACTTAAATAAAGGACATTCAAAACTAATGAATCTATTTGGAACTATTTCTATGGATTTATGGTGACAAATAAGAGAAAGTAAAATTTGATAGCAACTCTTAGTTGATGATGAGGCATCCCAATCACTAACAGCATCCTTCCTTTGTGCATTTTGCCCTAGAAATTCTGCAAACTTGGGGTCCAATGATTCATTTGTATATCTCAATCCATGATAGATATGTAAAAAGTGAAAGAGGTTTTTGTAGATAAGAATGTTTTTGAAATAAATCTCTTTGAGTTTCCCAAAATTCATCTCTAGCTATTCACAATGTTCTCTGTAAAAAGATGTCAAAAAAAGGATTTTGCATAAAGGATGTGGTCTTCTAATCACCTGTAAAACAAAACAAATTGTTAAGAAAGCATTGTTTTGTAGGGGAGGTCAAAAAGGTTTCATTTGAGATTGAGAGGTTTGTGGAGTGAGTTCAGAATACTTTTCGGGAGGTAAACCGTGCTTGAATCGGTTAACAGACGGTTCAGGTGGTGCAATTGGATTACATAGGGTTTTACTACATAATCAGGTGAAAACGAGAAAAACTGGGGTTTTCGTATTTAAATGGGTAAATGGTTGGTATTGGCAAGTGAAAGGATGAATGATGAGACATTTTGTCGTTTAGTAGAAGGTGGTAAGTGGTTTGTATCGCACCGCTTTTGAGGCTGGGTGGTTTTGGGTCAGGGGTGAGCGAGCATATGGACTACACGATGTGTGGCGGAGGTACGAGTAGAAAACCTCCTAGTGATCACGAGTTAAAGCGCGGTCACCAAGTGGGCCGCGATATCATTGTCAACCATTGGATGAAAAGGGAGTGATCGGACAATGGACGGGCATTGGAGATGACAAAACTTTATTAGTGTGGGCTCGATACATTAAATAGGTTAATAACTATATGGGTGTGATTTATGAATGGCGGGGATGGTTATTAATTAACTTAGAGGGTTAATTAATCCCGTATTTTATGGAACAGTGGGGGGGATTAGGTTCTTAATGAATTACAGATTAATTCATTAATCCTTTTTTAAACTATGACTATGGTTGTATTCGACCGGGGGCAGAATATATAAAATGTCGGGGTTTTATATATAGTTAAACAATATGGGAAGGGGAATATTTTTTTTGGGATTTATATAATATGTGTGTTAATTGTTAATATGACTATGAAGTGAAAAATCACCAAGTTAAAATATTTCACGTATATATTTAAACTTAGGCTAAACATACAAAAGGGGTTTTGTAGGTGATATGGTGAATTATTCCTAAGTAAAATAGGATTTTATCTTAGGCAATGACTTTATGAAATCAAATGAATGGTTTATGGATTATTCTAAGTACTTAGGCTTTTAAATCATAGGGCCGAAGGTCTGGTCCCTCCAAAAGTCAGAGAAATGCTCTGAGCCCCTTTAATTTTCAAAGTCGTTAATACTTTAGGGGGAATTAGTGAAATCTTTAGGGAAAAATGTGAATGGAAGTTAATTATTGGACCTTGTCTTGCTTGAACTGCATTAAGTATAATGTCTATCTTGCACTTGTGATAAAAGTAAAGGTTAACACATTTAGAGACATGATCTATCACAAGTATCATTCTACAACATCATCTACCTACCCTACCTACTTTAGCCTGACATTTTTTCTTCTTTATTTGGGTGCACTTAGACTGGCAAAGCCTTATCAACTTTTCTTTTCTTTATATAGCAAGCCTATCTAAGTATGCACTTATTACATCCAAAGGCTCAGATTAAACTGTTAAGCTTGTTTTTATTTACTCTACCTATCTACTTATCTGCCAAGATTACACTGTTTGGTCAGATATTTATTCTCTATCTCTAAAACATGAAATTCAGATATGAACTAGCCAAGCTTAAGCTGTTTGACTATTCATCAATTGTGGCATAAGTTAACAAGCTGCAAAAAATGCTTATTACAAAAAATGAAAAAGTAGTGGCATTTAGACTTGCACACTTTCTTGGTCTATTTTTATTTGGGGTTCATTTCTTTTATTTTTTCGACCATCTTTATTCTTTTTACCCTTTGATTTTTCTTTAACATATACCCTCTTTACATTTTTTAAATTTTTTATTTTTTGACAATATGGAAAACCTTTGCAACAAGAAAGGTATGAACATATTATAGAGCTCATCAAGTTAATCATGAAATATGACACCTATTAGTATAGGAGCATAACAAGGTCATCTTGGGAGATTGTGCATAACTCTTCCTTGGAGAATCCAATTTGGACTAGATTGACAGCATTGGAAAAAGGACATAGAGGGCTATTACAAGTCAAAATTTTAGAATTGGGTGATCCGAAATTAGAGAGATACATCAAATTCAATATCAAGCTCCTACAAAGTGAAAAAAGGTGTGTAATTTTTTTTTTTTTTTGCATAAGATTGGTTTAAAAAATAATTTTGAAGGAATTCAAAGGGCATAGTAAAACATTTTTATTGGTAATTGATGCCTTGAGGAAAGAAAATTCAAACACCTAGTAAGCAACCTAAAAGCTCTAACATGACTCATAGAGAAGAGGAAGAAATGCAAAATGATATATCAAAAGTACGAGACCAAGTGCAACAAGTGTCACTTGCACAAAAAGGTGTAGAAGCTAAGATGGATGGTTTAAAGAAAGGCATGGAAGCTAATATGAATGGTATGGATGCTAAAATGGATGGCATGGATGATAAAATGGAAAAATTGAATAGAAAATTGAATAAGTTGCTACAAGAAATGGTCACTAATGGTGAAAGGGTAGTAAAGGAAACTCATGAAGAGAACAAAAGAAATGTTAATCATGATTCAATAGACTCTAATGTTGGATTGAAGACCCACCATATTTAGAAAATTGATATGAGGAAGTTTGATGGCAAGGATCCCGCAACACGGATATTACAGATGGAGCAATTTTTCAATCTCAATAATGTTCAAAACACACAAAAGGTACATATTGCAACTTTATATTTGGAACCAAATTAGTTTGTATGGTATCAATGGCTTTGCTCTCATAAACAAATTACCATTTCGGCAAATTTTACAAAAGAATTGACAGCACATTATGAGGATACAAAAAGAAACACTTTTTTTAGCCAATTGATAGGTCTCAAACAAAAGGGTTCAATAATGGAGCACATTGACGAGTTCCAAAAATTGAACATAAGAGTAAAAAATATTCCAGAGGAGCATAGGATTTATGTGTTCATAGGGACTTTAAAAGTTAATATCCAACATGATGTTCGCCTTTGTGACCCTGATTCATTAAAGAAGACATTCAGGTTAGCAAGAAAAATTGAAAGCAAAATTATGGCAACCAAGAAGCATACCACTCACAACTATAAAGATGGAAGTGTTGTTGCCGCTAGCCTTCCACAACCTATAAGGTTGACACCACAACAATTGAAAGAAAATAGAGAAAAAGGGCTTTGTTACAGTTGTGATAGAAAATACACTAAAGGTCATAAGTGTGCTGAGAAGAAATTATTCTACATAGATTGTGAAGAGGAAGAAGAAAAAGAGCAAGAAAGGTCAAAAGAAGAGGATATACTCCAGGAACAAAGCCTAGATAAGAAGAAATGAATCCAACCATATCTTGTAATGCATTGGCAGGAATTACCACTCCTCAAACCATCAAGATAGAAGGACAAATCAAGAAGAAAAAGGTAATAGTGTTGATTGATTCAGGAAGTACCCACAATTTTATTCATTGTAAGGTAGCAAAAGAATTGAATTGCTTCCTATATCCAACACCAGAGTGTCAAGTGATGGTTGCAAATGGAGGAACAATAAATTACTCTAGAAAGTGCCATAATATCAAGCTATCCATGGGAGAATGTATTGACTAGCCCAATGCTTTCCATTCCAATGGGAGGTGCTGAGGTGTACTAGGAGTCCAATGGCTACAATCCTTAGGTACAATAGCTTTTAATTTTCAAGAAATTTTCATGAAATTTTATGAAAGGAAAGGAAGTTGAATTAAGCGGTATTACAGGGAAACCAAGAAACATAATAAACTCTAACGGTATGACAAAGCTTCTAAAAAAGGGACAAAGAGGTGTAATTGCACAATTATGTTCGCTAGATGTTTCCACATCGAAATCATCTATTTCTCTAGATCTCCAAAAAGTATTGGACAATCATTCCAAGGTATTTGAGACTCCCAAAGATCTCCCACCTATTCGTGATCATGATCATGTTATTTATCTGATTCCAGGAAGTGTTCCTCCAAACATCAGGCCGTACAGATATCACTATGCCCAAAAGAGTGAAATTGAACGTGTGGTTGCAGAAATGCTAGAGGCTGGGATAATTAAACCTAGTCAAAGTTCTTTCTCTGCTCTAGTAGTATTCGTGCACAAGAAGGATGGATCATGGCGCATGTGTTCGGATTATAGGGAGCTCAACAAGCTCACTATTAAAGATAATTTTCCCATTCCTGTCATGGATGAATTACTAGATGAATTGCATGGATCAATTTACTTCACCAAGTTGGATCTTCGTTCAAGATATCATCAAATCAACATGAAGACTGAAGACATTCTGAAAACAACATTTAGAACTCATGAGGGTCATTATGAATTTTTGGTCATGCCTTTTGGCCTTACCAATGCACCTTCAACATTTCAAGGTCTAATGAATTCAATTTTCAAACCATTCCTTAGAAAATTTGTGTTATTATTTTTTGATGATATACTAATCTACAGCAAGTCTTGGAAGGATCATGTTGAACATGTTGACAAGGTGCTACAACTATTGGAGGAGAAACAATTATATGCAAAAAGATCCAAATGTTTCTTTGGAGTACAAGAGGTGGAATATCTGGGTCATATTGTATCTCATGAAGGAGTTAAGGTAGACCCTAGCAAAATTAAAGCCATTGAGGAATGGAGAACCCCCACATCCATAAAGCATCTGCGAGGATTTCTCGGTTGACAGGGTATTATCGCAAGTTTGTTAAGAATTATGGGAGAATAGCAGCACCTCTAACAACACTATTGAAGAAAGATGCATTTTCATGGACTCCAGAAACAACAAAGGCCTTCATCTTAAAGAGGCAATGTGCCAAGCACCGATCTTAGCTAAACCAGACATCAAAAAAACCTTTATTGTGGAAAGTGATGCTTCAGGAAATGGAATTAGTGTTGTTTTAATGCAAGATGGAAGACCCATTGGTTTTGAAAGTCGTCCAATCAAGGGAAAGCTTTTACACAAAGCTGTTTATGAGAAGGAAATGTTGGAAATACTACATGCACTTAAGAAATGGTGACCCTACCTAATGGGAAGACACTTCAAGGTAAAAATGGATTATGATAGCCTTAAATACTTTTTAGAACAAATATTATCCCTTGAAGAGCAACAAAAGTGGGTCACAAAGATGTTTGGTTATGACTTTGAAATCACCTACAAAAAAGGGAAGCAAAATGTGGTGGTAGATGCACTCTCAAGAAAGGATGAGGATGTGGAAGCATTGTTGTGTGCCATTTCTATTATCCAACCAGATTGGTTAAACGAAGAAAGGGAGGAATGGAAGAATGATGAAAAAGTGTGGGCACTTATTCGAAAGTTACAACAAGATCCCAGTACATCTGATACATTTAGCTGGCAAAATGATTTGTTATGGTACAAAGATCGTTTATACCACTGTAATAATTCCCAACTCAAACAAAACATTCTTATGGAATTGCACACTTATCCCTTAGGAGGGCACTTAGGATTTTTAAAAACTTACCACAAGGTTAAGAATGAATTTTTTTGGGATGGCCTTAAATCAGATATTCAAAAGTTTGTGGCAGAATGTTTGGTTTGCCAACAAAATAAAGTTGAAACAATTAAGACCCTGGGTCTATTACAACCTTTATCCATTCCAAGCCAACGTTGGGAGGAGGTTTCAATGGATTTTATCACAGGTTTACCCAAGTCTGAGGGAAAGAGTGTCATCATGGGGTAGTTGACAGACTTACCAAGT
>APFE031133780.1:73871-87972 GCA_000404065.3 Pinus taeda
AGGAGGTTTTGTCATTTGAATCATCCAAGAATTGTTCATTTATGTAATGTAAATGAGGTTTCCCCCTCGAAGAGGCTGAATTCTAAGGCGTTGATCTATCTTTTCTATCTTTTTTGAGCTAATTTCATAACACATAGATTGAGAGAATTTATACCTGAGTTCATGAGAACGCTTACTTTATGTAGGCTTGGACAAGAATAAGACTATCCATCAGGACAATTCTTATGCGATTCTCAACTCATGTTGATAATCAGTGCAAACGTTTATTGACAATCCCCCTCACTTTGTTGCATTTTTACTTATATTTTGGTGAGTTTTCTCAACTATCGTCTTTTGTGCATTTTTAAGTTGACATTTTTGGTGTTCATTTTGACTTGATTTTACTTTAATAAGTTTCGTTTTCACCTTATCTTTTCTCTAACATGTTTCTCTTTTAAGGCCATTCACATTTTGCAAGTTTCTTCATAATGTTTTCCTCTTGTCACAGGTGTCACTTTTGTTGTTTTCATTCTTGCATGAGTCACACCCTTACGTATTATAAAATTTAGTTTTGGCACACTCTTTTGCATCAAATGATTTTACATATCATTAGAATATGTGCTAGACACATTCCTGCAACTTATCACACCTTTTTGTGACATTCGTCACTTCTACTGCAGCTTGGGTTCTATTGTGGCCACCAACAACCCCCCTCCTTATTTAGTATTAACAATTAATACTAAATAAGGGGGAACCCTTAGTTCTTAAATCCAAAAATGTTAAAGTAGCATTTACATTTCTTTTTGCAAAAAAAATTTACCATCATAAGCTTAGGAAGCCCCCTTGGAAACTTTTAGAATCTAAGTTTATGATAAGGTAAAAATTATCTTATCAAGGGAAATCACATTGCAAGAAAATAGCGGGATGCCACCTCACAAACACAATCCCAATATTCACCAGATAACGATAACAACCAAATATCACATCGCATTCAGCATAACTTACTTAAAACACTTCAAGAAATCTGCTAATGTGTGATGCCGCCGATCGCAACATCACATCTTGCAAGGAACAAGTTAAAAAAAAAAAAATTGTCATACATAATATTCCTGCGATTTGCGATATTGCGATTTGTGATTTTGCGATATTGTAATTTGCAATATTGCGATTTGCGATTTTGCGATATTGCGATATTGCGATTCTACGATTTTGCGATTTTGCAATTTTGCGATCTTGCGATTTTGTGATCTTGCGATTTTGCGATTTGCGATGTTGCGGTAGCAAATCGCAAAATCGCTTCATCGCAAATCTTTCTGGCTCGTTATTCAAGAAAAGTAGTTTCCATAAGCTGACACATGGTATTGCACTTTAAATGCTAATAAACGAGTTAGTTATCAGTTATTAATATAATATGGGTGCGTGCTCTTCAAAGAACATTTCACGTAAGGTGGTATATTTGGTATGTTTGTGGCATTTAAAACTTTCCCATCACCCTTCCTTGTCATTCAATTTCACCTCACTTGTGAATTGCAGGCACGGAGAGCAAAGGACTATACAAAATAATACGTAGGTTGAAATGGGAAAGAAAAGCAAAGCCCCGAGCTCCCAAGAAGAGAAAATGGCGCCCTTGTATACAGACATGGCTTGTAGCAGAGATGCGGGAATAGCTACGTGGGAAGGCATGTATAACATGCTTGAAGAGGAGAATCCCAGAGTAATGGAGGTTAGAGTTGTTGCAGGCTCACAAAGCTCTTTTGAAGCATCCCTCGCAGAGCTAGCTTGCTCATTCTTACATCGGATAGGAGTAAGGCCAAGAATCCTCCCATACACGAACATGGTCAAGTGGATATTGTATAACGCAGAAATAAAAAATAGACAGTTCAAGGTTCATGGTCAAGGACTCATTGGTTCATTCACTACAGAGGATTTAAAACTTATGTATCATCTACCAGAGCCACAGGTAATCTACAATAGACAGTTTACAGAGAAATTTGTAAAAGAAAATCTGGACCTGGCAGAAACTACCAAAGATTGGTCTAGGAGAGATGAGCCGCTAAAGAAAGACAAACACGGTATGTACAGTACTGGTTCCCTTACCTCTCCATATTGCTTTGCTGCTGCCATGCTCTGTAGAATATTTGGAATGCCAGATATTAACAAGTTCTCATGGGAGTGGATTCCATTATTGGATGCCGCCACAAATGCCACCATTGTAGATTGGGCCAGAATTTTGTCTGATAACCTGGCCACAACCATTGGCAATTACTGGTCCAATAGAGCTACGGCTCAGAGGATCTATCCTCCGTTTTACCTTTTTTCATATATAATGGACGCAATATGTTATATTTCTAAGTTTCCTGTTATGGGTTGGAAGTGAAAGACACAAGACCCTCTACCCATTCATGTATATCACAAAGAGTTATGGGACTCTCAGTTCATCCCATACTTTTACCAAATTTGTCATGGAGTTATGTTACCCTTGTATAGAATTTTGTATGATAAAGACCCTCCGAGATGCTCGCCTGAAGCAGAAGTAGACATCCTCACTGTCGCAAGATGGTTCAGGGAAGAAATGTTTACTTATGTCAGGGTTTTTGGGAGTTTTGTACCCGCTCATGTCCTGCCTTTATATATCCCTGATAAACTCTTAGCCCGAGAGATCGCCTACCAAACCTGTGGAGAAGGAGCTCTAACTAAAGAATTAAAAGACAGAAAGAAGGCTATATGGCCACAATTTCCTATAGCTTGTGGGGCCTTCTCACTATTCGATGTAGGTCACACCTTTGCAGAAGTAAAGAATATCACGTGCTTACAGCTATTCAAATTCACAACAAGGCCATTTGACCCTTATGAGATCACCCACAATTTTACAACAGTAGTCAAGATAAAGGTATTCTCTGGAGAAAAATATTTATTTGATGATTTATTTCAGCAGAAGAACACATTGGAAGAAATTTTGCACATAGCCCAACTGCAGCTACCCCCAGAAGAATTTCAAAGGTTCAAAACATACAGGGAAAGAAGGCTGGCCAGTATTCCTTTGGAAAAGATATGCCTAAAACCCTCAAGAGAACCAACTCCAAGTGTTAGCCTCAGTGGAAGTTCAAGCACCAATGGATCTAAGTCCAAATCTAGAAAAGAAGTGTCTGAACACTCTAAAAGATCCGAAAATGAACTATATAAGAATGAAGGGTCAGCGAATGATACTACCCAGTCACAAGAACTTCTACATTAGCAGGTTATTGCCTCCACGCAAAGAAATCCTCCCCCTCTCGTCTTCCAAGCACCACCAGTCACAGCTAAATTAGATAAAGAATGGGAAACCTTCAATGACTTGATAAATCTTGAAGGACAGACCATGAAGACAAATGTCAGCGATGTATAGATAATAAAAGAAGTAGTCACGGGAACAGTTAGCGAAGCCTCGGATGTGGAGCATATTCCTATTTCTCCATCCTTTGAGATTGTACTAAAAGTATAAGAAATCACTCCCCTAGATGTATTTTATAGCCCACACCATAAAGTTGTAGTAAGAAAACAGAGAAAGAAAAGGAAATTGGGAAGCACTCTCTCTCAAAACATGGAACAGTTGGATGTCTTGTGGAAAGATCCCACAAGCAATCCCACGGAAAATCTCACCAAACTATCTCAAATCGCAGGAGCATACGCCTCCGCTACTATCGACAAAGCATCTGAGGTACAACAACTGCTAAAAGAAAGGGAAGAGCATATACAAGTACTGCAACAACAATTGCAACAAGCCCATGTCAATAATGAAGCATAAAAACAGCTTGAAAAGTTGCAACAGGACTTCCAGCAGATGTAGTTAAGCTATCAGAAAAGTTTGGATGAGAAAGGAAAACAGTTACAGGATTTGAGAGAGATGCACAAAGATGACCATAAGCTCAAAGAATTCATCACAGAGTCCATTTCCCTGAATGAGCAATTACTACAGCAGCAGGAAGCATTGGGCCAAAAGATATCACAGTGGAGTCATTATTGTGAAATTAGTGATAAAACCACTAATCAAGTGGTAGACTTGCGGAGTGACTACGATCTGATTGATAAACGAGTGACTGAATATTTGGCATGGCAAGAGATGGACGAGGGTCAAAGAGCAGGTGCACCAAGAATTAATGAAAATCACAAGGAAATGCTCTTTAACAAATGGGACGAGCAAATCAGAGGGGCAGAGCAAGCAGCAGAAGGAGCATCCACGGCGGCCAACAGACTTATTGATTGTGTAAATGAAAATTTACACAGAGCAAATTTGATCGCAG
Source organism: Pinus taeda (assembly GCA_000404065.3). Lineage (NCBI taxonomy): Eukaryota > Viridiplantae > Streptophyta > Pinopsida > Pinales > Pinaceae > Pinus > Pinus taeda. Next base: position 78,131 of record APFE031133780.1, read on the forward strand.
AGACCATTCCAGGGTACTTACCAAATGCTCAACAGCTAGAAACAGATTGGAAACAGAGAGCTCAAGAAAAGGCCAAAGTAATCCAAAAGCTAAGTAAGTTAAACTGGGATTGTTACTGGACATACTTAGTGAAACCACATAACCAATGGATGACTATTAAGTGTATTATAAATGCAACCGAAAAAATGGCACCAGCTCTCATAGATTCTGTTTTCTCAACCCAGTTGAAAGAGAAAGTCAGCCACCCAACTCTCCTTAAACAGATGCTGCATACATGTGATTTCAGAGATCAAGCACAGAAATAGTTTAATTTTAGTTTTAATTTCGTTTTATTTTCCTGAAAAAAAGGATGGTCATTTAAACTGCATCCTTTATTTTTGTAATAATTTATTTTTAGAATTAGTCGGTAGTATTTAAACCCTTCTCATGCATTTAGAGAAGGGTCCAGAAATTTATCAAAAACTTGTCCTCAAAACATGCACTTTTGCACCCTCAGAGGAGGTTTTGGTGAAGGAATGGAACAGGGTTTATTTGATATTTGCATTTGATATCTATTACTGATGTTTCACTTCTGTACTCTTAGCAGATGTTAAATCAAGGAGAGATAAATCAATTTTCTCTTGAAGCTCATGAGTAGGACTAGTTATAAATGGTACTTTTATCTCTTAATCCTTTCTGCTTATGCGTTAAAGTGACATTCAGTTTTCAGTTATTTATATATTACAGCATGGATGTCTAAGTTATCATTTGGCACTTTTGTACGGTGATAACTATTTGTTTATGTTTAGTGTATGAATAACTCATTTATGTGATAAGTTTTAACAACTGTTTCGTCTAACTTCTTATACGAAGTAGCTCATTTTTATCGAATTCTTTTCTTATGATAGCTGAATGATCTTTATTACCAGTTATTGTTTGAAATATTTTTAGATCGCATAGAAGAAAGATCACACCCTGGGTTAGCATAAATTTGGATGTTCTTCTGTTTATTAGAATACAATAGCATAACATTAGATTAGATAGAAGTATTCCATTTAGAACAGAAACACCCATCTTTCTCACACACACACACACACTGAATTGGGAAACTGGTCCCATATCCCCAGTCAGACCCACTATACCAAACGGATAAGGAGCTTCCAATCGAGGTCTGAACCAGGTGGGTATCCCCCTTGTTTTCGACCCAATTTTCGGGGCCTTCAACAGGTTCTAAGTGTTGTAATGTGTCATTTCCACAGTCACACTTAGAAATAGGTGTCGCTTTGTTATTGTTTTAAGGTGTGAGTATTGTTCATGAGTCCCGTTCATTCCATTAGCTTGTATTGATGGAATTATGTGTGTGATCGATGTTTTAGTTGTGTTGGGATGCATTTATTTCTCCTATTCTATTGGTCCCACACTTAGCCATTGTGAGAGCTCTTCTTGGTCCATCTACCCATCGCAAGTTCTAAAGGCATTAACCCTCTTACTAGGCGATAAGAGAAAGTTATTCATGAGCCTCATTGACATATCTTTCCTCCCATACTTTTTCACTAAGTTTATTCTAAAGTATTCTCCCTCTCATAGTGCATTAGAATTTCCTAAGGATAAGTCACCTAGCCTTGTGCTACCTCCACCAGTTAAAAGTGCATTACAGATGAAAAAGTAGGCACTGTTGGAGAGAATTGTGACATTGCAAGCTTGAGTGCACTTTGAAACAATAAAGTGCACCTCAAATATGAAGCACACTTCAAAACAATGAAGCAAACTTCAAATGGTCAAAGAAAAAATGCACTTTAGAAGAGCAAGGATCTTCTCTCCTCTAAAAAGCACACTATGGACAAACAAGGACATTCTTGCCTTCAAAAGTGCACTTTGAGAGACTAAGTGCACTTAAAAACAATGATCTCACTTCAGGACTATGAGCAACTTCTTCAACATGAAAAATTGTGCCTTCCTTATGTGCATGGCACACTCACGAAGCATGAAATTTCATTCTTCTCCCAGATTGCATGGCACACTCATGAAAAACGAAACCTTAGAGTGCATGGTGCAATTGTGAAGCATGAAGCTTCATCCTTCCCTTTGAACACATGGTGCAGTCATGAAGCCTAAAGCTGGAGTGCAGTCCTTCGACATGAAGAACTTTTCTCTCTTTAAGAACATGATTACATTTTGAAGGCTTGAGTGTTTCTCCTTCGTGTACCCATATGCCCTCCTTTAGCACATGAGTAGATCTCAAAGGCTTGAATTTTTTCCCTTCATCCCTTAGGAATCTTAGAGTTCACCCTCCTTGTCCATGAGTGCATGAGTGCACCTTGAAGGCTTGAAGCCACACTCCTTCATCTCTTCAGAGTGTTCCCTTGTGCCCTCTTAGTCTCTTTGAGCACATGAGCGCACCTTGAAGCCTTGAAGGCTGGAAGCTTCACTCCTTCATCTCTTCAGAGTGTGCCCTTGTGCCCCTTTAGACCTTTGTATCTTTCTTGAGCACACAAGTGCACCTTGAAGGAATATTGTGAGCCTTGATGAGTTTTACTATGCCATCCTAATCAAGCCTTCTTCTTTTAAACCTCTCACAGGCCTATCATGAGTTGTCATTCCATGAGCTAGGTAATGGTAGAATAGATGTTTTAAGACTGATTTTTCTTTTCTAGGAATGATCTTCATTCGCAAGAGTACTATATCAGCATGAAAATGATATTCTCAAGCATAATTCAAGGAGAAAGCATAAAAAAGCACATGTGGAGAAGAAGAAAAAAAACAATAATGAAGACATGACGTAGATCATGGACCAAGACTAAAATAAGACATTGCATGATGACTCAGAGGACTGTGATAGTGTTCAAGGACCCTTTGGATGGTGAAGATAAGAAACAAAGCATATCTTCTATGATGATGAAGCATAGATCATATTTACTATCAAGAATGAAAGATGAAGTAGAAAGGAATACAACTTGGCATTGTTACCTCATAATAAGTCCATGCCATTATTGTCAAGTTATAGTTTGTACAAGTGTCATCATAATGGTCAATATGCGTCCATGTGTCATGCCACATCATCATGTAGAATGTAATGATGTATTACCATGAAAAGGAAAAAATTTAATGTGTGAAATTCCAAGAGTCATATGTGGAACATGAAGAGTCACATATTCATATATGGACAAAGATTGTATAGGTCCAAAAGTTGTTTAGAAATTCAAGAGTTGTTTAGAAGTCCAATGGATACACTAGCAGTTCAATATTCATGAGGGTAATCTAAGAGTCATGAGGATATGAAAGGTTATTCCCCCTTTTATAAAAACAACCTCATAACTCAAGAAAAAGGCTTTTGGAGGATTAATATTTTGAGATCTAGTCTTGGCTTCTCTACTTGGCATAGGAGAGAAAAATATTATTTGGAGAAGCAAGAAGTGACTTAATGTTCCACTATCAGAACTAGTGTCTCAACATTGTAACTCTGGTCTTGAATATTTAACCTTATAATTCAAGCTAAAGGAGTCAACACATATTCATACATGTATCACAAATGTTTTAGGACTATTATTGGGATGTTTACCGTATATGTTGTTTTCATATGTACTGGAGAAATTGAACCATTTCGGTGGCTTTGGTACTTATCCTATTGAATGTGTGTTGTATTTTCATTACAATCATTATGTTAACTATTTCACTATGAATCTTTTTATTCTATTGTGTGTCTCTCTTAGGTTATTACCATTACTTCCTTCTACAGGCTCACTTTTTGTCTCCCGCTCATGAAGGTTTCCTTTTACACATTACAATTGGTGTTTCACAATGTAGACTTACTTACTTATTCAAGGTTTATGTGTATAATCTCTTATGTTATCCATTGAAACCAAGATGAACCTTATAGTTATGGTGGCTGGACCAATACTCTGGATGGGGCTCCTACGCCAAATGATGTGAGGTCTAATTAGGACTTCACATCGAGGAGACCCCTTGTTTATTAGTGGTATATAGCAGTGTCAACATTATGGTGCTAGAAGGAGGGCCAGATGACAAGATGTGCCCTTTGAGTCTGTGTTGAATCTCTTACCTTTAATGGCTAATCATAAAATCATACTCCCGGGGTGTTTCTCTAAGTTATCCATTGGTCAACTTTTATCCCCGATGAGCCTCCTTATGACTTATCTAAATTGAAATTTGATAGTGAGGATGGAACATCCATAGCTAAGCACATTTTCAATTTTCTTAAATTTTTTGAATATTATGAAATCGATAATGAAAATATTTCTTGTGTTCTTTTGAAAACAAATCTAACCTTTGCCCTCCATCTAAAAACAAATCTAACCTCTAACCTCTAAAACCACCTCCCACGACCAACTCGAACCTCACAAACCACCCCCAAACCAGAAAAAAAAAAAAAAAAAAAAAAAAAAATTGGGGTGATTGCAAATGAATTTAACACTATAAATTAGAAAATCTAGCAATTTTAAGGGAATACAATCTCCCAAACCTGGTACAAATCTGAAAATTTGACGATTTTAAGGGAATACAATTTCCCAAACCAGGCGAATCGGGCCAAATGAAGCTTCACTTGGTTAATCTGCCCTTTTTTATTTTTGGCTAAATTAAAAAAAAAAAGAATTATTATTTTCTAGATAAAACTTGCGCTAACTATATGAAAAGGGTGTTTAATAAAAATTTCACCACTCTAAGATGAAAAACCCCTTAAATTTCGGCTTTGGGCTAAAATATGCCCCTAAATTTTACCATGGTCATGATGTAATGTAATGAGAGATTTTGTAAATAAGTTGAAGAGTCATGAGGGTAATCGAAAAGTCACAAAGGGGAGTTGAAGACTCATGCCTGTTGTTATAAATATAAACTCATAACTCATTTAAAGGGCTTTTGGGAGGCAAGATTTTGGCTAGGCTTAGGCATAGATTTGAGAGCTTGGGAGTTTTGTGAGAGACTTTCCTTCTCTGTAGCCTAGAGTAAGTGTGTTTATTTGGAGGAGAAGGTGATGTTGACTTCACAGTCCACTATTTGGGCAAGTGGTCTGTCAATGGTGTTCATAAGATTGGAACTTTCACTTAATAAAAGCTCAGAGCCGACATATTTTCATGCATATGTTTTAAATGTAGTAGGAATATTCTTCTTATGTTTGCAATGCATGTTATTTGACTTATGCTTATGATTATCAACTATTTCATTTTCATTGGTATGAATGCTTTTGAATGTGTTTTGTTGTATTAATTCATCACTGTTAACTTGTGAACTATTTCACTTATTATATTTTTATGTTATTATGCTCGTGTGTTCGTTTCAAATGGTGTATTATTACATGCTTTTAAGGGACTCACTTATTTTCCCTTTTGTGTGACAAAACCTTCATGCATCACACTTGAATCATTACAGAGTCACACACTTGTTCTCACCAAAGTCACTATACATCACTCTACACGTATTTGTAGCCAAGGCATTTCATTAACACCCACTACGTTGGAAATCGGGCCTTATTCTGGATGGGAATCTTACACCAAATGTTGTGAGGTCTAATTGGGACTTCATATCAGGGCTATTCCCTGAATGTTGGTGGGTCTAGCACCATTAATGAGTATTGATCTTAAAAGAGACACATCAATAAAAGAGAACCATTAATTAACCTGAAAAATAATTCACAAGATAACAATGATTGAAATAACATAACAACATGACTTCAACAAGATTCATTCTAAAACAAATGAATTTGTTCATAAGCATTGGTGTAAAGGAGATAACACATATCACAAACATAACAAAAATATTCTTAATACATCCATGACATATGCATGAAGGTGTGCTAACTCTGAGATTTTATTAAAAGTGAATGTTTGAAGGATACTTTTACGATTGAAAAAAAACTATCCCTAATAGTGGAATATGAATCCAACACTTTCTTCTCCAAAGAAAGAAAATCCTCCTATTCTAAATAGGAGAAGCCAAGGCTCCAAACAAAGCTCGAAAGGTTTCGGTACCAAGCCTTGTGAATGATTTATGAGGGTGTATTTATAACATCTTAGATGACCATCCATCTCCCTTGACACTTGGAATTCCACTTACATATTCACTTCAAATACAATATTAAAATACCAAGATGAGACAAAAATGGGTAGAGCCTAAGAAAACAAGCTTAATAAGAAAAAATAGCATATCAAGCTTTAGTTTGAGGAAACTATAGCTCAACAGCTTCAACTTTTAGATATTCAGTCACATAGTGATGCCAAGCTTTGTATTGTTTGATGGTCTCCTCAAACGTTGTGAGAGGATTAGGATGAAAGTGATATATAGCCTCGATTTCATATGGGTACAAAACTTTGGAGCCAGTTTATGTTTCCTTCTTCAATATGAACAACACAATGTTGATCTTAGCAGTGCCACCAATATACTTCTGCATGTTAAGTCTATTTATTTCCAGGTCCTCTTTGGTAACAAACTGCCTCAATTGATCAACGTATTTAGAGACTTCCTTCAATATTGTGTTTCTACCTTTGAAACAGGTAGTTATGAATGCATCCTTAACTGTATGCCATGTGATTTCTGATTTTCATTGAATGAAGAGTTGATTATCAAACAAAATACGTATGGTAACTAGAGTACTCTCAACTACTTCATCAATGTTACTCACTATAGTGTTTTTTGAGGCTGATCTCTTTGGAGGCATGATTACAAAAACTGATAAAAGAGCAATGATGTTTTTTTGAGGGGGCTTGGACCCAGTTTAAGATTTAGCTACACTAAAGAACAAAACACTACACTATCGGCCCTTTCGACAACAAGACGCTTAATGTAGACCACAATCTCACTTGAGGCAATATTGGGGGATGCTAGAACTAGGTTTTTGCATCCAGAAGGCTATGTGATGTAGCAGCAAGGCATTTCTTTAATCTAGGGTTTGATCTGACCTTCACAACCCCTTATATTCAGTATCATAGACTTAAAGTGATTTCTACTTAAAAGGATCTACGATCTTCTTCTAATTTTTATAGCATGCATAAGTTATCCTACAAAAGTAGATCTGAACCTTCACAATGCAATTAAAACATTATTATAGAGAATGGAATAATAACTAAGCAGAAACATAGAAATGTACAAATATACAAAGACCAAATGTAATCGCTTGAATATGCTTTATTACTTTAGATATTCAATGAATACACTTCTTCTGACCCTAGCTCATAGCTGCAGCAACCCATGCACTCAACTGCAGCCTTGCCAAGGTGTCCTTGCACTTATCTACATGAACCTTTCACTTCTCTAGAATACAGAATTACAAACAAAATAAACTCACAATCCCATTCCTTAACTGAACTTCTGAACTGCCTAATGACTCCTAGATGTGTTCCTTTTATAGATTTTACATTACGTTACTATTAGGTCTTGAAAATGTCATTCATTTCCATTTCACTTTCACTATTATGTCCATTATATCACCTCCATTTCACCTCCATTTCACTACTATGTTACTACATTTATCCCACTTTCACTATCATTGGGCCACATTTGTGTTTTTCCAAACTTTATTAATTCTTAGCCTTTTTCGGTGAGTTTATGGTTAAAACTTAGAGAATAATGTGCATATTCTTATACCTAACAAATGGGTTGAGATTATTGACATGTGTAGGTCAAAAGGAGGCTTCTAGAAGACCTTTATGTGGCACTCTAAGGTCAAATTCGAATCTGAGTGGAAGGAATCATGGGATCATGAGGATATGTGTCACATCTCCTAATTGTATTGAAACTCTAAGAAGACATGTGTCTTATCAGTTCCTATTTTGATTAGGACTCTAAAGGTAGAGGGAGAGATTCATGGACTCTCACTAATGTGATGGCTTCTCATATTTTTGTATAAATAGGAGATCTCTCTCCTTCATTAGTTAGCTTAGCTTGGATTTTAGTTCTTTCGCTTGGAGTTTGTAGTTCTTCCTTGATGGCTTTCAAAAGCTTTGGAGAGCTTTGTTGCACTTTGTAATTTTGAAGAATTTGAATAAAGCTCTGATGTTCTCAACATGGAAGGAGATGTGAAGTAGATATCATGGAGCATATTAGAATGTAAGGTAGAGTATATTTTTCTTTGTAGTTTTTCTTTGATTTCATTCAAGTATGTCATTTTATTGCTTTCAAGTTTGATAGTTTAGATTTTTCATTCATACAATTCTAATTCATGCAGGTGTGTTCAACCAATTGAATGTAGATTAGTTTTTTCTTTACATGTTCTTGTATTTGCTTATTAGTTTTTCTTCAAGATTTTTAATGTAGTTTTTGCAAAGTAGTGATCTAAGATTTGCTTCTCTGCTGAGCTTTTTAGCCTTTAAATTTGAGTTGTTATGCTTTGATTTTAGTGTGATTTGTTTGTTCTTATTAGCTAGTTTAGATATCAAATTATTCATGTTATTTGATGTTATCTCCAGAGCCATGGCTTAACCCTGGAAAGCTACTTGTCAAGCCATTGGATTATAAGTGAAGTGATTTGATTTTACTTTCATTAATCTACAAGTAGGTAGTTTAGATATCAAGTTCTTCATGTTATTTGATATTATCTCCGGAGCCATAGCTTAACCCCAAAAACGCTACTTGGTGAGCTATCAGATTATAGGTGAAGTAATTTGATTTTGTTTTCATTAATATCCAAGTAGGTAATTTAGATATCAAGTTCTTCATGTTATTTGACGTTATCTCCAGAGCCATGGCTTAACCCCAAAAAGCTACTTGGCGAGGTATCACATTATAAGTGAAGTAATTTGATTTTGCTTTCATTAATTTGCAAGTAGGTAATTTAGATATCAAGTTCTTCATGTTATTTGACATTATCTCCAGATCCATGTCTTAACCATAAAAAGCTACTTGGCGAGCTATCAAATTATAAGTGAAGTAAATTGATCTTGTTTTCGTTAATCTGCAATTTTTTGTTTGTTTGAGTGCAATAATTTAGATTTTATTTCTGTAATTAGATGGGCAGCAGAGACAATGATTTCATGATCAATACTTCATCTTTTGCTTGATTTAAGTAGTTTCATATTTACACTTTTGTTCAAGTACTGATTTTATCAGTAACATGTTTGATATCTTTTGAAGTGCTAAGTTTTGGAAGTTACTATAAGGGACATAAACCTTGTCTTGAAATCTACATCCATACTTGACCTCTAAAAGTATTCTTAAGACCTTAGAATAGGATTTCCATTTGCATTAAACACTTTAGGAAACCAACAAGAACAAAACTCCAAAAACAACAAAAATTGTAAAACAACGAAGTAAGAAAAATGTTAACTAAGCACATATGGTGCACCACACTTCATCAGTTTACGATACCCAGATTGATAATTTATGTAGAGCAATTTAAGATGTTAAATTGACTAGACATTTTGGCACCGTTGTCGGGGAATGTTACACGAAGAATTGTCACCATGACTTTCTGTAATCAATATGAGTCTGTCACCACTCATACATGCCTCCTTTGCAAGTCTTAAACCTCCGCTCTACATATCAAGCTTTGAAAATGAGAGTAAGTTCTTAACAATCTCTAAAACTCTGGTTTCACACTTTCTCTTAGCATTACCTGCAGTACCGCACCCATTGGTCAGGTCCCCTGCACACCTGACTGCTTTGTATCTACATTTATGGGTGCGAACCCCTATAAAAGTTAAAAAGGCGCAAGTTTATTCTTAAAAACTCACTTTGAGTCAATTATGGAAGCTTCTAGAGGGAATCTTACATTGGCATGTTCACCTCTTAAGGGTGCATGCATCCCATTCCTTAAGGAGCTAACCCCTTGATGTGAGGAGCTTATCCCCTTGAAGGAGGACTCTATCCCTTCAATGGTGGACCTGTAACCTCCCTCCCTTGCACTATAAAATGAA
>APFE031133780.1:88090-101013 GCA_000404065.3 Pinus taeda
ATCAAGGCACCAAGGTTGTAAAGTTCTTCTTCCTCAAAGTTAATACAATCAAGTTTATTTTTCTCAATAAGCTGTGTTTAATGGTTTATTTCATAGACTCCTTGATCACTATGATGAACATGATTTATTATGTTAGCTATGCAAGTGTTCTTTGATGTGTGCTTGTTTGTGTTTACAGGTTATTAAAAGGAAACTCTTTGAAGGTGTTGGAGCAAGGCTGCCACAAACTAGCGTTGGACTTAAGGTAGGGTCTATAAAACACCTCTTAGTTTTTATTAATGAATCAAAATATTTTTAGAGAAAAGTCGATTTGCTTGTCCTGCTTGTTGCTAGATATCAATTGATACTAGGGAGATCGGTCTTGTCCGCAAGAATGATTTAACTGCTTAACAAATTGGCGACTCCACTGGGGACGAGATTTGATTGTTTAATTTTCCTTTATCTTTGATTCGAGAAACTTGATTTTTTTTTTCTAGTTTTTACTTGATGTGTGTGGGATTGGGTAGTTTGTCAGTCCTGGATTGATTTTTTATTTTTTAGAAATTTTTGCGAGGACCGCACATTTTTTTTAAGTTATACTGCGGACTTGTCCGCACTGTTACTTTACTACAAAAAGTGGTACCGCACATGGTTTCACTGCGGGCCTGTGGACTCTGTAAATTTTTTGAAAATCTTGAAATCGTTTCGTCCAATTTAGTTTAGGTTCTTTTTGTTACTTTTATCTTCTGCCTAGATCTACATATATCCTGTTAAAAGCCTCTCATAAGTAAGTTCCATTGGTGTTGTGTTTTGAATAAATTTCTAGAAGTTTTTGCATGCTTGGTTTGGTCTTCACTCAGTCTTTGTAGTGACTTGAAGCTTAGAAGCCTAAGAGACCTTAGATCACCCTGGAATATTTTGTCTTCTTGATAGGTCTGGCTGGTTTGTGAGATCTTCCTTTGGTGAGAAATTGATTTTGTTTCTCTTTGCAAAACTTTGAATGAACTTGGTCATAAGTCGTTAATTTCATTTTTTATAAAAAACATAGCTGGGTTTTTTTGGTTGATTTTCTTGTTGAATGAATTAATCCTTAGTTTGCTGAATAACTAAGTAAAAACATCATCAAGAAACATTTGAAGCTTTTATTTCAATTAGTTTTAAGAAGTTAGATCTCAAGATTAGATTTTTCATAGTTTTAAGTGTGTTGTCTAGAAATTCTAGTTCTTTTTTGAAAAAAATGTTTTTCTAGTTTTGAGTGTTGAAATGAAAGGGGATTTATTTCGTGAACATAAATAGTAGCTTCGTTTGAGTGTATTGAAAAAGAAAAAGACAATTTTTTTTTTTTTTCGTTTTTATGTTGAAGGAAAGTTTTCTTTTCAAATAAATTGCATTCTCAACTCTTCCTTTAGCTAGAGATTCATTGAAAAGGAAAATAATTGATCATCTTAGGTGCAATTTTTAGTGTTTTGGAGTCGATTCTTCACACCAGAAAGTTTCATATCCATACCTTTTGACTTAAGAAACAACCAATAAAATTAACGCTTAATTAAAATTCATCTAGCAATCTTTTTATTTCTAGGGCTCTTATTCACCAACATAGCTTAGGCTAGTATCTTGGAGTAGGGAGTAATTAACTCTCCAAGATAGTTAAAACAAACAAGTAGTCGATATTTCAGTAGGAAAAATCCAATTATTTCCTCTATGCTTTGGGAAAGCTCCTCTTAAAGGAGAAGCACGAGATCATATCTGAACCAGTGAGGTAATCAATCCTTCCTCATTGGGAACGATAGCATATATTCACGTATTAAAAATGGTAAACCTTGGATTGACCATTGTCGAGGAGCTTGGGGTCACTTGTTGGTAAAACTTGGATTATGTCAAGGAGCCGTCAAGGGGATTGAGCTTTGTTACTCTGCCCTTACATGCGTATCAGATCATAAACTGTTCCCCCAGGCATATTTGTCTCTATTAGTAACCTTAGTGGCCATAATCTTTAGGATTTTTTCCTAAGGTGATGGTGGAGGGAAGATCCCACTGTACCTGGAGCAGACGTTGACTAGACTCACTTGGACTCTCTGGGGGGTTATCTTCACTTGAGGTGGTTTTGTGAAGAAACTTGTGTGAGTCTGTTTCATTAAGCAGGTTGTCGGAGTAACTGTTCCAACTGCCATTCTGTATTGACTTCTGCAAGGTTGGATTTCATCACCAACTAGTGTTTTTGGTACGGAAAAATATTATTTGTGTGTGGTTTGAACCCTTAGATTGTTAGGTGTGTGATTCAATTGTTTGGTTCTTTAGAGACTTTAGGTGATTTTCTTGAGATTTTCTTTGTTTTTGTGTGAAGTAATTAATTAATTAATCGTGTCCGAATTACCGAGATAATCCCGTAGACTTCGGGGGCAGCCTCCCGAATATACACCAAGTTAGCTTGAAGGCCTAAGAGCTCTTGTAACACCTAGTTAAAGTAGAGTAGGGTAACCAGAGGCTGGAGAATCATCTTTAGTTATTCACCCTGATTATCAAGTTCCTGCAACAAAGTATATTTCTGAGCCAATTTCAGTTTCCGAAGTTACTGGTAGTTTTTCTTCTATTGGTGAATTAGTTGAGGAACCTGAAATTGCTGAACCTAAAACTAAACCTGCTGCTACTCCATCCTCAGGATTTGCTTCTCTAGTTTCTAGTGCTCCTGTTTCAAATAGGGTAGGAAGTGTCATTACGCAGAATCTTCTGTCAGGACTCATTTCTATTGAAGAACTTGTTATTCCAGACGAGGATATAACTCCCCTTAAAAATGAACCGACTATAGAACTTAGGGAGCGTGAATCTATCTTTACAGTCCTTTTTGAAGTGACACTTGATACGTATCTTTGACAAACTTTTTAGAAAATCTGGGTCTCGCTACTTCACCACCTCATATTCCTTTTCATCCAATGCCCAGAGGTTATTATCCTCCTTCGAATATGTCAAACTGGTCATCCATGTTTTCTCAAAATCCGAAAACATTTTTATATGGTGGTCCTTCTGTTGTGTCTGGATATCAGTCAGTTTCTAGTATTTTTTCAGGAGCGTCTCCTCAACCCATCGAACATGGGGTATCAACTGGTCATAATGGAACTCCATCATTGAGTGTAGAAGAAATTCTTATGATGTCTGGTGCTATTCCAAATCCGTAACCTCAAGGTAGTTAGATTCCACCTGGGGGCCAACCTCAAGGTAATCAATTTCTGCCTGGGGGGAAACCTCAGGGCAGTCAAATACCACGTGGGGGGCAACTGCAAGGTAGTAAAATTCCACCTGGGGGGCAACCTCAAGCTGAGTACATACCTCAGGGACAGTACATGCCTCAAGGTCAACCCCAGACTCAATATATGCCTCAAGGTCAACCTCATACTCAGTATATGCCTCAAGGTCAACCCCAGTATCAATATATACCTCAAGGTCAACCCCAGTTTCAATACGTGCCTCAAGGTTATCAACCTCAAGGTCAATATCAATCTCAAGGTTTCCAACCACCTTCTGGTCAATCATTTGTTCAAGGAACTGGAAATTACCAGTCCTACACTCAACCTAGTTATGGTCCTCAATATGCTCAACCTGTTATGGGTCCTTAGCCTGGAATGAATATGTTGTGGGATCCATCTCAAACTCAACAGATTTTGCAACCCAATTTGTAGTTGTCATCTCAACCTGGACAACCTATGGTTTCTGGTTCAACCCAGCAACTCGTCCAGCCTACTATTCAAACTTCTGCACCTGTTGTAGCTCATCAGTCTGGGCCTAGTTCGCCTCAAACTCTGCCTCAATCAACTGTTGCAACTACTACAACCTCTGTTCAATCTACCCCACCTACTTCTAGACTATCGATAGCTCCGGTTTCTATTGTTCCTATATCAACACCTCAGACCTCTTCACCCCATTCTAGACATAGGATTCAGACTTCGGTTCATATGCCTGTAGGACAACCTGGTCCAATTACGGTTGTCACAAGTCAACCTCAATTTACTTATCAACCGTGCCAGGGACAGTATCAATACGGTCCTGCTGTGCAAAGCCCAGTTTAATAGTATCAGCTGTACCCTGGGTATACATATCAACAACCTCATTCTCAACAACCCCAGTTTGGTCCGATTAATCCTGGTTTTCTGGGAGGATATAATATTCCAAATGCAAATCCAATTCCAGGTTATCCTGGGTATCCTCCTCCTGGAGCTGGTCTTGTGTGCCAAGATTTTCGCGACCCTAACCGTCAGTTACCGTTCATCAAATATTTGGATTTACCTTACTTCTTGCGTCTTACGAATGATCCAATTTATTATCTTCTGTACTAGCCGCCAATGCCTAATAAGTTTCCCAGTGATATTCCGAAGTTTGAGGGTAAACTAGGAGAGGATCCATCGAGCCATGTGATGACCTATCACCTCTCGTGTGCATCAAATTCCATTATAGATGATTCAATTCGCTTAAGGCTTTTTCAATGCACTCTAATTGGTCTCGCGGCTAAGTGGTACATTGAGTTGCCATGAAGCTTTTTTTATAATTTTAGTTAGTTAGCTACTTCGTTCTTAACTCATTTTCAGTTGCCTGTCAGATATGACAATGGCACAGAATTATTAACTTCATTAAAATAGTCAATGTCTACATATATTTCATACCATATTCATGAATGGCGACGTCGATGACGTTTAGTGAAAGTTTATATTCCGGGTCAAATTTTGGCAGAATGGTTTGTTAAATCCTTATTACCAAAAATCACTGAGGATGTAGCTAAAGCAGAAGTAGTTACTAAGGAGCAAGTAATTGCTCAGGCTCAGTACCTTGATGTCGTTTATATGCAGTCAGGTACTTTACACGAAAAAATCCTCGATCTTCCCAAACAAAATCAAATAACAGCAACTCCTTTAGGGTCTCATGCTGGTGATGGTATGATTGGTACACTTAATACCAAGGGTAAGAAGAAATCTGTAAAGAATTCTTCTCCTATCATAACTTTACCAAATTCCCCGACAGGAGAATCTTCCGCTGAAGTTCCTGCCGATATTCATGTTGTAAAATCTTCTATGGCCAAATCCAAATCCGGTGGTAAAAAGAAAGGGAAGAGGAAAAATAAACAAAATGCAAAAGAGAAACCAGAAAAAACTGAATCTACTGACGAGAAGCGTAAACCTCGCTATCCTTGTATCATCTGTGATGAGGAGCACTTTACAAGAGATTGTCCACATTGAGTTGAGGTTTTGAAAATCGTCAAAGGTTCTTAAACACCTGTTGTCTTGAAGGATCCTTTTCCCACTCAAGATAGTAAGATGATAGGTTCTTCCTCAAATGCCTCAGAGGAACCAGCTATGATGATGTCCCATGTTAGGATTGCGACGTGATCACAAGATTATGGAAGTAAGAATCATGTTGGTGGTAAGGAACCAGAATCTTCTAGTTCAAACCCATCAACTTCAACTCCTCCTGGTTCCGATCTCCTACAGATCGACAAACCTAATCCAGACTTAGTAATCAAACTACCTACTAAAGGTATACTTCGGAAGTTAGTTTTCAATCCACATGCGAGAGCTGCTCAAAGCTATAACATTGTTGAAGATTTAGCTATATCCCCTTTAGCAATGTCGGCTTTGGAGGTACTGTAATCATGTCCAGCACAATGTAAATTGCTTTTGTCTACCATAGGAGCTATTGATGTTCAGGATTCCAACCTTATAATATTCAATTTAGAAAATAGTACACCTCGCTTACCTCATCAAATGGCTTTCCAGATCCCAATGTTAGTCAAAAGCAGGACTTTCTTTCGAATTGTGATTGATGAGGGAGCTTCAACGTGTATTATGTCGATTTCGTGTTGGAAATCGCTTGGTTCTCCAACACTTAACCAATCCCCGACAATTTTGAAGGCTTTTGACGGCTGAGGGTTTCATCCTTATGGTATTCTGTAGGATTTACCTATAGGGGTAGAAGGCAAAACGGTTACTCTAGATGTGGAGGTGGTTGATGCTCATCTAGATTACAACCTTCTTTTGGGTCGCAGTTAGTCTTACGCGATGACTGTTGTTGTTTCATCGGTCTTTCGGCTCAATAAGTTCCCTCATAATGGAAAGATCGTTACAATAGATCAATTGAATTACTTTTCATCCGACCCAGCCTCTTTTGAGAGTATTCAACATGTCGGTAAAACAGCTATCCCTTATAAGGATGTTGGGGTGGGATTAGTCAAAGATTCTGGTTTGCTAGGAACATTTTCTCTTCCTCCTCCTAACGTATCGCCTTCATTTGCAACAATTCACATGATTTCATCGGACACTATTGTTCTTGATGATCCTTGGATTGTTCCTTCCAAATCTGAGGTGGACTCATTTGGTGATGCCATGCCTTTGAGTCCCTTTGAAGTTGCATATCAGGTGGTACAGTCATTTTCCGACTCTAGTTCAACCAATATTGATCCAATGAATGTGGTCCATGGGGAGTCACTTTCAATCTCAACCTCAGATTCAACAACGCTTTCTGAACTTGCTCATACTGATGAGCAGATTCGTGAACTTTTATCTGTTGATGATGTACCATGGGAAGATCTTCATCATCGATCTTCATTTTTACCTGGGTTTGATCATTTTGAAAATGACTTCTCATCTATTTTTTCCACTGATTATGTCAAGGAACCACGGAATCCATTGAAACATCCTGATTCTGAGTTCAATTTGGGAAACATTTCATGAACCATTCCTATTGAAATTTCAATGAAACTCAGAATTATTGAAAACATTCATATAGGTGCTTCTTGTACGAACGAGGAAATCCAAACTTATAAAGCCCTATTTCAAGAATTCCACGATGTGTTTGCCTGGTCATATGAAGAAATTCCAGGAATTGATCCACCAATTGTTGTCCATGAAATCAAAACTTACCTGGATGCTAAACCCGTCTAGCAACGTTTGCGTCAGATACACCCAAGAAAAGCTGTTGTTATTAAAGCTGAAGTTGAGAAATTACTTCGAGTAGGTTTCATATATCTGATTCCTTTAACAGATTGGGTATCGAATATTGTTCCTGTTAACAAAAAGCAAGGAACGATAAGAATATGTATTGAATATAGGGATATTAATCGAGCCTGTCCAAAGGACAATTAACCAACTCCCTATATCGATCAAATAATTGATGATTGTGCCATCATTGAAATGTTCTCCTTTATGGATGAATTTTTCCAGTTACAATCAAACTAGCATACTCCCTGCTGATCAACCAAAAACAACTTTCATTTGTCCATGGGGGACCTTTGCCTATTGCAAAATACCTTTTGGATTGAAGAACACCGGAGCAACTTTTCAAAGGGCTATGTCTTACGTATTTTACGACATCAAGCACATTGTGCAGCCTTATCTCGATGATTTACCTGCTCATTCATTATGTAGAGCCGATCATCTCACTCCTTTACGAGCCATTTTTATGAGATGTAGGCATTATCGAATTAGGTTGCATCCACACGAATGTGTTTTCTGTAAAGAAATGGGTCGCTTACTAAGATTTGTTGTTTCAAAAGCTGGCATTCGTGTCGATCCCTCGAAGGTTGAAGCCATTGTTAAATTACCTCTGCCTTTGACTCTTTGCCAACTCCAAAGTTTGCAGGGGAAAACAAACTTTTTACGTGGATTCATTCGTAACTACGTTGAGATAACGAAACGTTTAACCAGGTTATTGAAACAGAACACTCCACTGTTTTGGGATGAGATAGCTCAGAAATCTTTTGATACACTTAAACACGTGTTGACCCATGCACCATTATTGCATCCTCCCAACTACAACCAGGATTACTTTTTGTACCTCGCCGCTTCTCATTCCACCAATGGAATGGTTTTAGTCCAGGAAGATGAATTCAATGTTGAACATGTGATTTACTAACTTAGTCGAACTTTGAATCCGACTGAGCTTAAGTATTCACATGTGGAGAAATTGGCTCTGGTAGCTGTTCAAGCTATCCAGCGATTTCGTCACTATACGCAAAACCACAGTACTTTCTGACTGTAACCCTATGACGTATATTTTGACTAAAAAATAGCTAGGGGGAAAGTATTCCAAATTGATAGTTATCCTGCAGGAATTTGACCTAGAGTTTGAAAAATCCAAGTCAAAGAAGTCTTTGGTTTTCACGAAATTAATGTGTGATTTCCTATGTACTGATACTGAAACTATGGCAGAAGAATCCCTTGCAGATGGATATTTATTTCTTATTAGTACTCTTGATCCATGGTATGGGGATATAATCGTCTATCTCCAAACCCAATATTTTCGACTTGAAATTTCACGTTCTCAACGAAGGAAAATACGTTTCCAATCCCAACAGTACAGAATTATTGGAGATACACTCTATCATCGTGGAGTGGATTCTATTTTCCGTCATTGTTTAACTCATGAGGAAGTTGAAAAGGTTCTAAATGACTATCACTCTAGAGCGTGTGGCAGTCATATGTCTGGGTATTCCACAACCCAAAATATTTTGCGCGCTAGTTATTTTTGGCCATCCTTATTTAAAGATTGTATAAATGCAGTCCAGAAATGCCACAATTGCCAAATTTTTGATAGAAAGATGTGTGCTCCACCTACTCCTCTCCACCCTATAATTGTCGTTGGTCCTTTCGCGAAATGGGCTATCGATTTTATTACATGTAATCCTCACTCAGCTGAGGGGCATGCATATATCATCATTGCAGTAGATTATTTTACCAAGTGGGCCAAGGTGATGCCTACATTTTCGGCAGACGGCAAAAATGCTGCTATTTTCATTTTCAATCATATAATTGCTAGGTTTGGTGTTCCTCAAGAAATTATCACTGATCATGCGAGCCATTTCCGAAACATCATGATGACAGAGGTAGCAGATCAACTTGGCCTGCGTCACGATAGCTCTACTCCATATTACCCACATGCTAATGGTCCGGTTGAGGTGATCAACAAAGTTCTAGTCACCATTATCTGACGAATCATTGGTATTCATCAGTCGAATTAGCATAACGCGTTATTTTCAGTGCTTTGGGCATACCGAACCTCAGTAAAAACATCAACAGGTTTCACTCCTTTTCAGCTTGTTTATGGGTTGGAAGCCGTGTTACCCATTGAATGCAAAATTCCGTCCTTGCAAATAGCCATAGAATTACTTCCAGCCACTTCCAAAGAGGAAAGACGTTTGTTGTACTTAGCTCAATTAGATGAGAATCGATGTGATGCTGCATTAGCAATGAAGACTCACACAAAAAGGATAAAAGCTCAGTATGATTGAAATGTTACACCTTGTAATTTTTTGGAAGGGGACCCAGTTTTATTATACGATCAAGATAACGATAAGCTAGGGGCTGGAAAATTCGTACCCATGTGGCATGGTCCTTTTGTTGTTAAGCGAAAGCTGGCCAAACGGGCCTATGAATTAGTAGATTTTGATGGTGTCTCTTTAGGTAGACCCAGAAATGGGCTTTACCTGAAAAGATATTATGCTTAGAGTTTGGTGTGGAGATTCTTGTTAGAATATATTTTTTTCTAGTTGGTGTGCTTTGTTTAGAGTGTGCCTAGTTTAGAGTGTGTTTTATCGTTATTCCTACTTATCTTGGTTTTACTCTTGATATTACAGAGGTCAGTGTCTTCTCAAACATACATTGGTTTTGCTGATGGTGCCTTTTGTAGTACACAGAATATTTCTTCTGCAACTTGGGTTATCTATTCATCCTCTGACGAGTTAGTATCTACGCATGGGGTAAGCCTTAGTGAAACAACAAATAACATTGCAGATTATAGTGCAGTGATTGAGTTATTATCTGAATCCATCTCATTTAGGATTCAGAGTTTGATTGTAAGGTTAGATTCTAAACTCGTTGTATTACAACTTAACAGGGTTTATGCCATTAGAAATCCAGTATTATTAAGATTATTTTTGAGAGTTCGTCCCTTAGAACGTGAAGTTGACTACATTGAATATCAACATATTCCAAGATATTTAAAAGCATTAGCAGATGAAGTTGCTTCTCAAATGTTAAATAGACATTTGCAATAATCAAGACAGTAAATTTAAAAGAATTCCATAAACATGTTATACAAGATAGCCAGTGATAGTGATATATCATAGTATAGAAGTGTGTCAAATATACATCGTCTTCGATCATAGGTTGAAAAACACCTTATGATCGACAAAAATGATAGCACAAAAAGATATGAATGTGATATGAAGTCTACAAAGGTAATCATCCTATCCTTGATGATAATCAAGATAAGAAACCACTTCTCAGGCTACCTTACAAAGGAACCTCCTAAAAGGTCCTGGGACCCCAATCACATAGCACTGAAGCCTAAGAGGAATATCATCTATGCTAGTCTCTGGAATATCTAGTGTCAAGCGCTCTAGATGACTCTCCAATTTGACCAAGGTATCTGCTGATTGGTCCTGTGGGGCCGGTGCCGCAATAGCCAGGTGTCTTCTCTCATAGGGTGGGAGAGCGGCTGGTCGCCATGGACCCACATCTGCATTTAAAACTTTTTACTATCAGTTTTTGAACGATATAAAAAACAAAAACAAAAAAATTTAGTTTAAAATTTAGAAAATAATTTTACCTGGATCATCCCATTGCTCTCCTAGTGGAAGAGCCATGTCTGGATCACCACAATATGGTTTCACAAAAATTTGGTTTCTCAACCAACGAAAATACTCAGGTGGGAATCGAACAACCTCAGTACCCTCCTCAGTATGACAGGCCATGACTGCAACCAAGCACATAATCCTGGGATCTCGGGGAAGTCCAGCCTCAACGGTAAGTTGTTGTCAAACCAACATAGGTACCCTCTGTAGGGCAAAGATGACAACTAAGTAACCATATCCAAAGTTCTTTAGTAGTCCTTTTTTTCCCTAGTCAGTTGGCCTTTCACATTGGCCAACACAGCATTGCATCAGTTGAAGATGGTGCCTCAGAAGTAGTCTACTACCATGCGCATTTGGGAACCAGTAGCTAGATGCAATGATGTGCTCCCGCATAGTATGGTGACAATAAATGCGATCACTTTAAGTTTAGGATGGGAGATGGTCTTAACATCTATCCATTTGTCCGTAGTTTGGACATTTCAAAACTCTAGTCGGAGACTAGCGACAGACTGGCCACCTCTAGACCCGAATAGAGATAATCCTTCACCTCTCTTTGGCAAACCAGTCAGAAAATAAATGTCCTCTGGCTCGATTTCGAGCTGGTGGCCACCAATAATGAAACACTAGTCCTGCATGCCCCACCTGTCTACTAGCCATTGTAGAAAGTTTACCTGTGCCCTCATGCCAGGTATGGCCCAAAATTTCAATAATCCACATGCTCTTAAAGCCTATATTGAAGGTGGATGTAGTAATGTGGCTTGATCCACATCTTCATGTTCTCTTTCCCGCCAAACAAGCATCTTATGTATCTGCATTGCAAAATAGGTAGTTTAGAATATTGTAATTTCAAAACATTTGGGCGGAAATGAGAAAATATACAGTTTCAAAACACGTTTTGCAGGGTTTGCACCCACCGAGTTAGGGACAGTGTGTAGGTTCACACTCATTCTGACTCTATAAACATGAAAAGGTTGCCAGACTTTTGTCGTTTCAAGTTCGATATTGGTAATAAAATGACATGGTTTCGATCACCTTTTTACTTTTCCAGATTGAAGGCACTAATTATGAAAAGTACTCCTTGATCGTAATGGTCAAGCGGTTCTCTTAAGTATTATTTTATACTTTTTCGGGCTTGTGAGACACAAATTTACGAAAAAGGACAACCATGGAGTTTTCTTAAGTTTTTCTTCTGACTCCCTAAAATTGAAAAACATCGAGTTTCTCCTATACTAGACTCGTTAAAATTTAACAGTAAAGGACCTATTCAATTTCAAACAGGAACGAACCACTCCTTCTTAGGGTTTGAATTTTAAACTAAGTTGGACTTATCCAAAGGATGAGCTTATAATCAAGAAAATGTTATCCTCCTCAAGCTTGTCAAAAATAAAGAGGTACTTGCCAGAAATGTTGGGGAAAAGAGAGAAAAATGAACCTGATTGTTATACTTTGTCTTTTGAAAAGCAGTTAATCACTCTTGAACACGACACTTTTTGTTCACCTGGGTTGGGAAATCCTTTGTGTAACAGTTAATCAAACCATATTGAATATCTTCAGTCAGTTTCCGGGTATTAGCTTTGGGTCAATTGTAACCAAACCGTTTGCAGTGTCATTATGTGTTCAAGAGGTCAATTCAAATAAACCATTCATTTGTAGAATATTTGTCATCCATTTTGACCATCCCTGAGTTAGTCCTTGCCAAATATATTTCTTCAAAACTTGATCTATGATTTTGTGTTGTGGGCTTGCCTACGATGGATCGCTTTCTATCAACTCCAACTCATTATCTATAAAGATGATCTACAAATCATCAATACCTTGGAATCTGCATGCCTCAATGGTAGGTTTCTCACCTTTGATGACAGGTTGCATCATTGACCTTCGATCAAAGGATTCTGTGATGTGTTCGACATCGAATCATTCATTAACATTTCATGGATTGTACTGAGTACTTTGAGGGCCATTGACATTACTGGTGGTTCCTCTCACACTTGTTAACAATTTACATCATTGACTGGTAATCAAGTGGTTTCTACCATGTTCGACTTCGACACATTCATTCACATGGATAGAATTGTACTAGTTTGGGAAGTAGAAATGAAGACCCTAGATCTAGTTTCCACCATCCAGGCTGCGAGGAATTTTTTTATTCATTATACAGTGGATTATTCATAAATAGATGGCTTCACCCATACTGTGTCTACATATGTCTGTTCTTGTGATGTATTACAAAATCATTCCTATATCAGAACAATTTAGATAGTTTCTAGTCAGTTTTGATCTAAGTATGGGAATGCCTACCTTAGCGATGATATGATCATATATATATATATAT
>APFE031133780.1:102189-114433 GCA_000404065.3 Pinus taeda
CTCATCTATTATAGACTTCACACTTTAGGGGGTAATCTGTTAAACGAAAAATTGTCACCATGACTTTCTCTAATCAATATGAGTCTATCACCACTCATACATACCTCCTTTGCAAGTCTTAAACCTGAACTCTGCATATCAAGCTTTGAAAATGAGAGAAAGTCCTAAAAATCTCTAAAACTCTGTTTTTGCACTTTCTCTTAGCATTACCTGCGGTACCACACCCATTGGTCATGTCCCGTATACACCTGATCGCTCTGTATTTACATTTATGGGTGCGAACACCTGTAAAAGTTAAAAAGGTGCAAGTTTATTCTTAAAAATTCACTTTGAGTCAATTCTGGAAGCTTCTAGAGGGAATTTTATGCTAGCAAGTTCGCTCCTTAAAAGTGCATGCATCCCATTCCTTAAGGAGCTAACCCCTTGATGTGAGGAGCTTATCTCCTTGAAGGAGGATTCTATCCCTTCAATGGTGGACCTATAACCTCCTTCCCTTGCACTATAAAATGAAGCTTTGGGCTGGTTACTTAGGAGGTTGAAAGCTGAATATTTTTGAGGG
The DNA here is from genome assembly GCA_000404065.3 of Pinus taeda. Classification (NCBI taxonomy): domain Eukaryota; kingdom Viridiplantae; phylum Streptophyta; class Pinopsida; order Pinales; family Pinaceae; genus Pinus; species Pinus taeda. Next base: position 102,749 of record APFE031133780.1, read on the forward strand.
TATATGCTGCTGGAACTTAGTCTTCCTAATTGAGCTTTTGAGAGGAAAAATCACATACCTTTTGATCTCATTTGGGAGAGAGTGAGGCTTGTCAAAGTAGAGGAGATTCCTGCCTAGACCCTGGGAAGAGCTTGTACAACGTCAAGGCACCAAGGTTCTAAAGTTCTTCTTTCTCAAAGTTAATACAATCAAGTTTATTTTTCTCAATAAGCTATGTTTAATGGTTTATTTCATAGACTCCTTGATCACTATGATGAACATGATTTATTATGTTAGCTATGCAGGTGTTCTTTGATGTGTGCTTGTTTGTGTTTGCGGGTTATTAAAAGGAAATGCTTTGAAGCTGTTGGACCAAGGCTGCCACAAACTAGCATTGGACTTAAGATAGGGTATATAAAACACCTCTTAGTTTTTATTAATGAATCGAAATATGTTTAGAGAAAAGTAGATTTGCTTGTCCTGCTTGTTGCTAGATATCAATTGATACTAGGGAGATCGGTCTTGTTCGCAAGAACGATTTATCCACTTAACAGGGAAGTGTAATTAAGAGACCTTATTTCTTACATCTAAAAGAAATTAATAATTTCTTGAGTATGCTCTCCTCCTGCACTTTGTGTGATCTGGAGGATCAGAAAAATGATTATTATGTAAAAAGAAGAAGAAGAAGAAGAAGAAGAAAAATGAGACAAAAAAAACTTCATCATTTCAATTGATCTAATAAAAAAAAACAGTAAAAAAAAAAGATAAAAGAATAAAACCCAACTGCTTTGACAGGTTCAGCTGTCCAAGATTGACTGGTTATGGTTTGTAGTGGCCCTCAAAACATTGTGTCCTGTTTTAATAAGATTCTGCAAATTAGCTACGAAATGCAGTTTGATTCTGCACCTAATTGTGAATTCCATAGCTAATTTCAAGGTTTAGCAAGTTATAGGCATCCAATGAAGAAACATACCACATGGGCATCTCCGGGATTGTCCCGGTATGAATCCTAACCTAGTCACCTAGCCTAGATTGATAAAAAAATCAGCTCAAGGCCTCAGTCAAAGTCTTGTTTTTAACATATTTACCTTGAAGTCTTTGTTGCTTGAAGTTGAAAATCATTAATCATTCTTATAAAATTTCACAATTTCAAAGAAGAAAAAAAAATGAAAACAGTCTATGGCTATATTCAATCATAGCTTTCACTGTGGCCTCACTAGAAAATCGACATCCTTGTTCAAGCTTCGGCCTTAAAACGAACCTACAAAAACATTAAAAAAAAAAAAATCTGCAAAATCCTTCTCTAGTTGTTTGCCTGACTCTTGTAATCACCAACACTATGCCAATGTTAGTGAAAATCTTCAGCCCTTTATAAGCAACCCATTTGCATACATCTGAATCATGTAACTTACTCATATGGAGAGCTTTGAATGGATTACAAAAATTGCTAAACAAAACTAATAGGAAGATTGTTACTAAGGTGCAAGATGGGCTACCAAGCCACAAAAAAATCATTGTTATCTTTATTTCAAATTTATCTACATGCTTTCCTTCTTCGAAGAATTGGAAGGGTCAGTATTTGGAGCATGAAAAGGCTAGAATTGAGAGAGAGTGTGAAGCTGCACTACAAGTGAAACATCTATTCTTTTCCTTTCTTTTTCAATTTTATATTTCTATGTGGATAGTTAACGAAGTAGAGAGGAAAAGAAAACACAGTTTCAGATTATAAAATGCAATCTTGGTAGATCAAAACCAGTGTGTTATTTAGGAAAAGTCTGACAAACAGTTGCTGTCTCCAAGTGCATAAAATCAACACAAAGCTCCATGTGGTAGGTTTTCACTGTAGCTTCTCATAATACTACTACAAGAATTTTCCAAGATGCTCATGAACCTGCAAATGAAAAAAAAATGAACAATAGTAATCCACGAGAACATAAAATAGAGAAAAGCGTCAAACTTCAATTGCATGATCCGGCTCAACGAGGATGAATTAGGAGAAAATAAAACATGGGTTTTTTCGGTAATAGGGTCAATTAAATAACCTAGAAACCGTTTTAGGAAATTCATGGCGGTTTGAGAGTAGTTATCAGTTCTCTGAAGCATCTTTTTGCATGCCGCATGAAGAAAAACGGATTTAAATTCATGAACAAGCTATTGATTTAATTATGCATGCTTGGAGAGAACAAATCTGATATGGGAACTTATTGTATGCTAGCATTCAATCTTGTTTACATGACGTCTATTATCTTTAATGACTAATGATCTCCATGACTTGTACTTCAGTTTAATAGCAAGATACATGACGTATCCCAATTGAGTACGACTCTTCCCGATTGATCTGTTTAATGGTTATTCCTATGCTCATCATTTTACTTGCTAAAACAGTGACACAAGAGTTGGTACTTGTGGCTAAATTAGGTCAAAATAAAGGGGCCCTAACTCAAAGTCTATTCGTAAAAGCACGCACCCCTTGATTTCCTTCTAGCCGGTGTTGTAGAGTGAGTTTACTGGCGTCCTTCCCAGAGATATGGTCAAGTGAGCGATCATTTTCTATTCTTTCAACCTGAAACGAAAACGTGTACATGTTTGATTCTATTATGATGTGCAAAAACACTGCAATGAAACGACATCTGTCAAACTGTAATCCCATAAAAATCACTGATCAAGTTCATGACTATTTTCCACTTCATATTTATCAAACTGCACTTACAACTAGGTTGGATTATATGCCTTGGTTTTAAGAAATTTGAGTAAATCAACAATTAGCATATCGTTGAATTTAGTTTCTAGAATTCATTTAATCAGCAACCTTACGAACTATGCCTTGGTACCAATGGATCTTGCTATTGATCATACAGAATTTGGAGGATTGCGTGCTGAATTTCAAAACTGATGGTTTATTGTCTTTTAGATTCCGCAGCTAACTGGCAATTTTGTAGCCATTTTCATACTTCTATAGGTTACAGGTGTCAAGAGATGAAAAAAACCACATGGGTAGTTGGGAAAATGTCAGTACATGGATAGTGTCCTATCCATTTGATCCAAATCGATGAAAAAGACCCCGACCAAAGGGAAGTCAAGATGTGTGTTATCACTAAGTCGCCGCATGTCAAGAAAAAAATTAATTTTGAACCAATGAAATGAATAAGTTATTTGCTCACTTTTTGGAAGGTATTAATTAATTTTGGACTAATGATGAAAATGAGTGACTAACTTTTTATTCAAGATTTTTAGCTACAGATATTGCGCATATTCTGCAGCTAAAGTCATTCCGCAGCTAAAGCCATTCTGCAGCTGAAAAATATCATTGTTCAAATCAGTCTAACTTTCTCATACGAAATCAAATTTTGATGATTCAAGTATCATTGGAAAAATCTCAACAAGATCTGCACAATGAGAAATCTATCATTAGAGTTTGAAATGGTAAATAATGAAATAAATTGTTGAAAAGAAGCAACATCAACTTGAGGCACTAATTCCAAAACATGTATGAATTATTTTGATTTTCCTTTGAGAACTTGTTTCATTAATACAAATTCTTAGTTTTGTGTGTAAATCTCATAACTAGAGAGATTGATCACCTCTCTCCTTTAATAATCTTACATTCCATTACAGAAGAAGCATCACTTTTTTTGCAGGTTCCAAGAGGAAGGACAAATGATTACAAGAGAATGGTGTCTCTCTAAGAGGCCAATTGTTTCATAAGATGATGATCAACAACAAAGTGGAAATATATTAATGCAAAATCAGATTCAAACACTTGAAAAACTTTTAGATACTATTGTCTCCATCACATCCATACCTCATAATAAATTATTCACTTCATTTCATTCCACATTTTCCATTTACATTCACATACACTTTCCATCTCTTTTTGTCCATTCATAACCCACAAATAAAAGTAAGAGGCTCATTCACATACTTATTTCCCATTACCATTTCTTCTCTCCATTGCCATCTTCCATTTTCATCTTTCCTTTTCTGTCATTTTTATTCCGCAAATAAGCCTTGCTTCAATGCAAATTATTGAGTCCATAGTCTTTTGAGTCTAAGTTCCTTGTAAAGACATATTGAGGCTTGCATGCCTTAATGGCAAGTTCTCATGCTGACAAACATTGGAAATACATTAATGTCCCTTGCTCGTCAAATCTTCTAGGTGACCTGACATCGGCAAATTAATTTGTACCTAACAAGATGTGTTTGGGCATTTTGACTCTCATTGTCATCAATGGTGAGAGTTCTCGTGTTGACTAGTGGCATCCATTAATGGTCACTAAGTCAACAATTTCTTGTTATGTTCAACATCAGAACATCTTTTCACATAGTAGGAATTCTGCCAATGAGTTTTGAAGACACGAAGACTATTAATTTTAGCATTTTGGAGTAAATTCAACAAGTTTTAGTAGAAGCAATAAAAATTCATCTTAACTTTTTATCCATGACACTTCTTGTTTAGCCACTTGAAGAAGATTATGATCTGAATTTTGCAGCCACCACACATATAACTCATCCATTCCCAAGGGTAAGCTAAGGTACACCATTTTCTCTATAAAATGACCCATCATTAGAGTTTGAAATAGTAAATAATGAAATAAATTGTTGAAAAGAAGCAACATCAATTTGAAGCACTAATTCCAAAACAGGTATGAATTCTTTTGATTTTTCCTTTGAGAATTTGTTTCATTAATACAAATTCTTAGTTTTGTGTGTAAATATCATAACTAAAGAGATTGATCACATCTCTCCTTTAATAATCTTACATTCCATTACAGAAGAAGTATTAGTTTTTTTGCAAGTTCCATGAGGAAGGACAAATGATTACAAGAGAACGGTGTGTCTCTAAGAGGCCAATTTGTTTCATAAGAGGATGATCATCAACAAAGAGGAAATATGTTAATGCAAAATTAGATTCAAACACTTAAAAAGCTTTCAGATACTATTGTCTCCATCACATGCATACCTCATAATAAACCATTCACCTCATTTCACTCCATATTTTCCATTTACATTTACATACACTTTCCATCTCTTTTTGTCCATTCATAACCCACAATTAAAAGAAAGTGGCTCATTCAAATGCTTATTGCCCATTACTATTTCTGCTCTCCATTTCCATCATCCATTTTCATCTTCCATTTTTTGTCATTTTCGTTCCGCAAATAAGCCCTGCCTCTATGCAAATTATTGAGTCCATAGTCTTTTGTGTCTAAGTTCCTTGTAAAGACACCTTGAGTCTTGCATGCCTTAATGGTAAGTTCTCATTCTGACAAACAATGGGAATACATTAATGTCCTTTGTTCATCGGATCTTCTAGGTGACTTGACATTGGCAAATTCATTCGTACCTAGCAAGATGTGTTTGGGCGTCTTGAATCTCATTGTCATCAATGGTGAGAGTTCTTGTGTTGACTAGTGGCATCCATTAATGGTCACAAAGTCAGCAATTTCTTGCTATGTTCCACATCAGAACATCTCTTCACATAGTAGGAATTGTGCCAATGAGTTTTGAAGACATGAAGACTATTATTTTCAGCATTTTAGAGTAGATTCAACAAGTTTTAGTAGAAGCAATAAAAAGTCATCTTAACTTTTTATCCATGACACTTTTTGTTCAGCCACTTGAAGAAGAATATGATCAGAATTTTGTAGCCACCACACATACAACTCATCCATTCCAAAGGGTAAGTTAAGGTACGCCATTTTCTAACTTTTGACCATATAATTCCATAAAAGCAAGAATGATAATTGTTGGAAAAATATTTTTCTTCCTCATTTCATAAAATTGCCAATACCATCAGTTGGGGGGGGGATATATTCATATTCGTATCTTGCCATGTCCATACCATACTCAGGAGCCCACATATTTCCAATATATATTAACTATTACATTGTTATTATGAGCATACAATGGCTTTTCAAAAAGCGCTTAAAAGATAAATTGGATACAAACAAAATCATGGTTGTCACACAAGAACCAACCATCATGCAATCCAATAAAGATATACTTTGCAACAATAATCAAAATATCATTATGCAAAGTTCAAAGATCAAAATAGAATGCAACAAAAAAAAAATGGTTGTAGCACAAGAACCAACCATGTTGCAATTCATGTAAAACACTTTGCAGAAATATGAAGCTATCAAATGATATCATGCAAAGTTAAGCTAAAGCTCAAGGATCAAACGAATTAATGTAATATATATTGCATGAGAACATGCAATAGCTTTAGTTGAGGGGTATGTTGGGTCTTGAAAATTTCATTCATTTCCACTTCACTTTCACTATTATGTCCATTATATCACCTCCATTTCACTACTATGTGACTACATGTTACACAGTAATTTGTCACCGTTTGTCACCGTCTCTGTTACCCCTCTCCCGCATCTTGGAGGACCCATTCCGGGACTTGTGAGAAGTGACAAGACATGAAACCACTTGCCTTATTCACCTCTAAACATGAGCTTCATATGACCTTAAGACATCTCCTGCTCATTGCCCTTAAAAACAACCCTTTTTGCATTAGCGCTGGTACCCTGTGTTATGCCCATGCCAATGGGGAAAATCCTAATGAAAGGGTGCGCCATTAGCGCTCTGTCCCAGAGTTGCAATCGCGCCAACCATTTTGGGCAAATATTTCAACTACTCAAACCTCCGAAGGTTCTGTCCACCTCATTCACCAAACTGATTCCAATTTGAGTGAGGATGGTTTGGCTTCAAATTTGCTTGGATGGAAAGTTGTTTGCCACCATTCCATGGAAGTTTCCAAGTGATGAAGCCAAATCCATTATTGTGGGGGATTGACCTTATCTCTTCCTTTTCCTCTATAAAAGCTTGTTCCCATGGCTTGAGCAAGCTAGTTCGAGTTCTGATAGTTCTGACTCTTGTGGCAATACTTGTGTTGAAAGGAAGATATCAAAAGATTGGAGTTGCAAGAAGCCTTCTTTATATCCATAAGGTTTTACCTAAGCAAGGAGACTTTGTCACTAAAGAGAGAGAGAGCTTGTCCCTCATCCCTTCAAGCTTTTGCAAAACTTGTGTAGCTGAGCACCCAGCCAAAGGAGGACTTGACGTCAGGACGCTGGTTGTATTCTCCTTTGTTGAATTATTAATAATAGATGACTATCATTATGGTTCCATTCTCGTTGTACTTTTAATGGTTGATGTTGAATTATATCCTTCCTGAATGATGTATAATTGCATATATTAGATTTCACGCTTGTGTTTGTGTTGTTCTCTTTGTGTGCAGGTGTCCATTCAACGTGGATAGTGGAGGATCGTGACCAGCCAAGGCAAAGGAACGTGGGCGACATCTCTTCTACAAACTAAAGCGTGGATCTCAAGTAGGTCTTCATCACCTACTCTTTATTTGCAATTAGGAACTTGCGTGATAGCATTGTTTGATTGTTGCTAGACCCGTTCTGGGCTAGTAGGGGTCGCCTCTATCCGTAGAGGGATTTACCTCTCCAACAATTTGGCGACTCGCTGGGGAGTTTAGCTTGTTGTTTTGATTTGTAAACTTAGACGGAGTCTGAAACACGGCCAGATAGCCTTCGAAACACTATTGCTTTGCATTAGTGAAGTAGATCAAAGCCGCTTTAGTCGATCTCCAGTTTGGTTTACGAACTAAACAATTTGGAGTTTTCTTGCCTCTTTGGTTTTCTTTTGTTTGCTTGCTTAGATAAGCCTTTGGAATTGAGTTTCTTGCTGCCCCTGTGCTTTTTGACTTGCCTTAAGCTTGTGACCCAAGCCCTGGACTGCGTATTTTTCTTTTGAAATTAGCAAACTTTGTTAGCGCGCTTTTTTCCTTCACAGTCGCGCTAGTGGCCCTTGTTGCTAACTGACAACCCACGCCAATCCTTGTTTAGCGTGAGTTGCAGCCTGACAGTCGCGCCAGGCCGTGTAGTTTTTGGTCCACTTGTTTTTCTTACTGTCTGAGCTTGGATTTGTATTTTGCCACCTCTTTTTCAGTTGCTGGAGTGTGTTTAAGCCCTGTTTGACTGGTTTGCAACCTTTGTCCGCCAGGTGTTTCCCTCTTTCCATCGATTTCACACCTCAACCCTAGGGCATCTAGTGGTCGTGCGTGTCGAGCCTCCCGTGGGAGTTTTTGGTTCTTTGATTATCCGGTTAACCTTGTGATTGCTTTTCACATTTTCTTCAGTGATTGTTGAAGTGTTTTTGAGTGATTTCCGAACAACTTGCTCTTGTTTGCTTGGATTTCATTCTATCTTTGTTTGAGCTTAGATCACATAGCTCATGCGAAGCCTTGTTTTCCTTTTGATTTGGAGAACTTTTTTAGTGTCTTGGGATTTCATTGTGCCTTCATTGAGTGAATTTTCTTCTTTGCTCAGTGTTGTTATCTTTCAAAATTCATTCTAGTGCATTGTGCTTGTAGAAACAAATCAAATAATCTCTTTTGCATTTAATAGTGAATGGAATAGAACTTTTCGTTATTCGCATTATTGAAAAGAAAAAGTTTTGTTTATTTTCCATTAGTTGCATTAAGGTGTTTGTTTGATTGTGTTCATTTTGTTTGATTGAAACTCTCAACCTTCTCGTAGTTAGTATTCATCGAACGAAATGGCTTTCTTTCGCATGTAGCTTGCATCTAGGAGATTATGGAAGATCACATACGGTAGGGCCTTAAACTGAAACTGAACTAAAGATAAACCATAAAATAAACCAAATTAACTTAAAAATGCATTGGAACATAACACAAATATTCTAGAGGTCTAGGCTAGAGACGTGCTCCGGCGTCGTTAAACCTAGTCACCTTTGTTCTCACATTAAGGTTGGGTGATTCCTCTTGGTGTGGTTCGATTGTGGTCTAGTATGGACTTGGGCTCCCACGTACCATCGCGTATATATGGGGAGACTCCACTAGGTTTGCATCCTTGATCCATAGGAAGCCGTGTCTGCCGCCTTACAAGTCGTAACGTACCGAACACAGCATTCGGGAAGATTGACTGCAGCACGGAAAGTCCTTGGTTTTCATACGATCGCCAAGGTGTATAAGCAGTTTTACGGATTGTCTAGTAAACCCCTTTGCCTAGTTTCTCCAGAGCAGTCACTTTTTGATCCTTTTCGGACTCTGTAAAAGAAAAGGCTCTATAGAGCATTTGTCACTTCGGGCTCTCAAAACATTCGAAGGTGACTAGAGTCACCTTTTGTCCTTTTCTCGACTCTTAAAACATGAAAAGGTCAAGTTGTGTCCTAATGTCATAAAATTTATTCGGCCACGATAACATTTACCTTGGTAGATCTTGTTTGCATTTAGTTTTGAGTAGGGTCTTTTATCGTTAGTTTGCTTAGGGTCTTTGTTTGATCATCCTGGCGAATCCATCGACTCCGTCTCCTGTCTGAAGTGACCAAGCGTCTCCATCTTCTGTTGCCCCTGAGACACCAGTTTGTGACGCTCTTCCTATTGTTCCGAGCATCCAACCGTTGAACTCTCGAGCTCCAGAGGACGAGCTTTACGACTTGTTTTGGAAACCTGTTTGGGAAACCTTTGAAGAGGACTTTCCTACCACTCTTGTTGGTGTTCCATCTCCGATGGCTTCTTCAGATATGGAGGATACATCTCCTGTGTCGAGTGGGACACCCGTTATGTCGAGTATTAATACTCCCATTTCGACTACATCCCCAATCATCTCTACGCCCTACACCATTACACCTCTCGGTGTCACGGTGCCGGCGCGCTATAGATCTTTGAGGGATGTTATGAACTCCACAGCTTCCTCTTCTATGTGGGATCAAAACATTGTCCCTACCACAGGACCGTTTGTTTCCAAAGTTCACCATACTGCTCTTACAACAGTCCTAACCAATCTGACCATAGTTGTTAGTGCCGTTACAGCGTCTTCTGCTGTCACTTCTACTGCAGGCCCATCTCGAGGTCCAGCACAAAGTGGTCAATCGACACATACTGCTAGAGTTGTGCACCCCGCAAGTGGTGCTCCTCCTGTTTTCGATCATATGACGGCAGAGGAGGCATATTTTCAGTACTTGCATAATGTATAGAACCCAGGTGGGCAAGGCCCCTATTATGATCCTGAGAATCATTATTTGTATACCTCCTTGCCTGAAGAGCCTTATGTGGAGGCTTCCGTTCCATTGAGCATGGCTTGGGGTGCTACCGGATATGGTGGTGGCCAATACCATCAGGGTCAAGGACAGCCATCGCAAGGACCACCCTACCAGGGTCAACATCCTTACTCGCAGCCTAATCATGGGCAGTAGTATAACGGCCAGAATTACCCAGGTCAACAAGGAGGCCCGCAAGGACAACCCTATCAGGGACAACCTTTGGCCTCTAGTGGTCCATCTTTCACATATCTTGGGAAACCTTCTGGAAACCCGGGACAACCCAATGCTCAACAAGGACAACCCGGTACCCAACAAGGCTACCTTCGGGGCAACCTTATGGGAACCAGGGACAACCTTATGGTCAGCAAGGTCAACCTGGAAACCAGCAAGGCAACCCTTATGGGCAAGGGGGCCAGCCTTACGCACAGCAAGGCCGACCTACCACTCAGCAACCATCTGGTCAACAAGGACAATCCTCAGTTGCACAAGGGCAGCCCCTCACTCAGCAAGCGCGACCTTCTGGACGAACGGGGCCGTCTCAGATCCGACCAGGACAACCTTCCGGACAGATGGCCCAGCATGCAGGCGGGTACCAATCCCGGCCTCCTCATTGAGGTGGGTATCAATCCCAGCCTCCTTATTTAGGCGAGTATGAATCCCAGCCTCCTTATTCAGGTGGGTATCAATCCCAGCCTCCTTATTCAGGAGGGTATCAATCCCAGCCTCCTTATTCAGGTGGGTATCAATCCCAACCTCCGTATTCAGGTTGGTATCAATCCCAGCCTCCGTATTCAAGTGGGTATCAATCCCAGCCTCCTTATTCGGGTGGGTATCAATACCAGCCTCCTTATTCGGGTGGGTACCAATCCCAACCCCCGTATTCAGGTGGGTGTGAATCCCAATCTGGTCATCAAATTCCGCCTGGTTCCCAGGCTGAGTATGGATACCAGCAACCCCAAGGGCAAAATCCATATACCCCGTATCAAAATTACCAGCAGCCGTAGGGTAACCCTTATCAAAATTATCAGCAACCTGCTGGCCAGTGTGGTAACCAATGGGGCGATGGGGAGCAGAACTAGTATCAGCAACCCGTTTCTGGAAACAACCCTTATGGACAAAATCCTTCTGGACAAGGCCCTTTTGGACCTGGTCCATCGGGACAGGGCCAGTGGGGGCAATCAGGAACTGGATGGAATTCTGGCTCTACCTCATATCCGGGAAAAATGTCCTTTAACCTGCAGCTACCATTTCTAGCGACGTTGGAACTGCTCTATGTGTCGAAGTTAACAAATGATCCCATTTTACATAATCCACAATGGCCACCAGTTCCAACTAAGATACCTAGTGATTGTCCCAAATTCGACGGGAAAGCCGGAGAGGACCCTCAAGCTCATGTGATGACATATCACTTATGGTTTTCGTCCAATTCATGGCTCGATGACTTGATTCGGCTTCGCCTCTTTTAGAGGACTCTCACTGGTTTGGCAGCTAAATGGTATATTGAATTGACCCGCACGTCATTTCAAGATTTCAATTCGTTGGCCATGGCATTCCTTACTCACTTTCAGTTACCCATTCGGTACGAGACAGGGACTCACCTCCTTACGTCTCTTAAGCAGGATA
>APFE031133783.1:0-11952 GCA_000404065.3 Pinus taeda
TGTTGGAGATATCATTCTTGAAAAGTAATGTACCACCCCTTCTCTAAGATGGTATTGATAATGGCTTGGATTCTTTGTTTGAGGAATCTCTTGCTTCTTCTACCTCTAAACACTCTCCTTCAATATACCTCAATCCTACAAATTGAGGCCTTCTTACAACCTCCAATGGTTGAGTAATTCCTTGGCCATTACTAATTCCTTCTCCTTTATACCCTATCTTTGTGAGGAGTCTCATGTTGGTGCCTGAAATAGTTATCTCAATGCTTCCAATAGAAATAAAATCCTGATAAGGAGTTTCTTTTACCTTTGATACTGTCAGTGATGCTTCGTCATCTTCTTTGGAAAGCTTTCCTTTTGTAGGAGAACATTCTCCCATTTGTTCACCCACAGTTTGTTCTAACATGAGCCCCAATTTCCACTTTTCTTCCTCTGTATCTTGTAGAAGCCTGCTAAGCTTTGCATTTTTTGGCTGAATGCAATGGTTAATCTCTTCCAACTCTTAAATTATTTCTCACTTCAATCCTTTGCCCATGATGACATTCACAATCTCTAGAAAAATGGTAAGACCATTATGATACCACTTGATCCAAAAAGAATGTGAATACTTCATTGCGGGACATTTTACAAACACTTATATTTGCATGTGAAACATGAACAACAATACTTCACAAATCCATCAAAATAAATAGGAATCAAATAACCAAGATGAAATCATAAGACAAGACGTGATAACAAAGTTCGTCCAATGTGGAATACGTCTTCGGACCCTAGTTCAATAGTGGGGAGGCCACTTCATTAGTCTCAACAAGATAATGAGTACATGGAAGATCTTCCACAACACAAGGATAAATCCCTCATCTAGAGTGGTGATGTCTCTCTTACAAAGAGACGCTCTCGTATAAAGAACTCTCACTCACAATTTTTTCTCCTTTAACAAGACAAATAAATGACTTCTCACAAAAGTGGCATAAATGGATATTCTCACATAAGTGGTAACATATCCTCTTACTCATCATGAAATCATACTCATCATACTCATCATTATCAAAATCATCTCACAATTCTAAGACCAATGGCAGTAAACATGACTACTTTATGATAAAGTGTCAACCCTCTTTCAGCACTCCACCACCTTGGTTTTCATGCAAATGCTAAAGCGATGAATTTCCTATAAAAATTCAGATCTAGTTTCCCTGCTACAACATATAACAATCACCAGAACCTACAAATATACATCCATTCTTTTTCTAAAAGAAAAACAAGTAAATGGCAATAATGCATCTTTATACATCCCAATCTGACGATGGCTTGAAAATCGGCTACTCAAATGCCAAAACAGACTGCACCACCCAATTCTTGCAAAAAATCAGTTCAGATGAGTATAATCTTGATCCCATTATGACACTTACAACTATGGGCCTCCAAGGAATATAAAAGATTCGTCTACTCAGGGTTCTGCTCTGGAACTCGGTGCATCATGTTTTCGTCATCTCCGACTTCCACCTATCTGTGGTTCCAATGCTCGTTGTTTCGCACTATGCTTTGTTTCCACTCATGGCCTCCTCTTCTGGCTCTAGGCAAGTAAACAAGTTTAAATCTTGAGGGGTGGGTGAACTTACCAAATTCCTGTGCACGGTCCAATAGTAAGCGCCCTAGCTATCTCGCAGCCCAATTAGGTTCGAGTCTTGTCGTTTGTTTGTTTTGTAGCCATTTTTTTAATTAAAACCCTCGTTAGGCTTAATATAAAAATTGTCTGCTAGCAATATGTTGATCATTTGTTAATGGTTGGATTCATCGTGTAACAAAGCTCGTAACTGCTAGCTATCATTTTAAAAAAATCGAAGAACTATTTTTTTTAACCATGTTGATTGTTTGTCTGTCGTTTGGAGTGAATAGTCAGAATGGCTACACATAATTTTGTCATTGGTTATAATGTTGGTTTGTATTTATTTGCAACCGCCAACTGGCATGGTTTCAACTCCCACTAGTCCCTTGTCAAGTATGACCATTGGGTATTGGGCGTCATTAATTGTTGGTGGTGTATTTTAGGGCTATCATTGGCGGGTTGGCGAGTCGACTGACGCAAGTTCAATCACCACCGGGCCCCTATTTTGAAATCTAGCAAGGTCAATGTTGGCAGGTCTATTGAATTTGTCATGTAGTTTTTTGTTGCCAAATTTAATGGAATGTCATCAAATTTAGCTGGACTGCCAAAGGTAGCTATGCTCCAATTTTAGTTGGCACTGTACTAAACCCTGTCATTAGGTCTAGTTTGACCATATATTTGACTGGCCATAACTTGCAGATACGAAGTCGGATTGAGGCATCATCTCCACCATTGGAATCAGGATAGTGACCTTTTCAATTTGGTCTTGATTTTGATGAGATCAAAAGACTTCAATTTTTGAGCTTCTCTAGAGCCACCTAGATCAGTTTTACAGGAGGATGAAGCAACATCATCTCATGGAATTTACACAAGTGCAAAAGATGAGACAACATCAAAAGGTGGAGAATTACTTCATGAAGACATGATTGAGGATATTTCAATACTAATAGAAAATCTCATGTCAAAGGAAGAACACATAGATAAAGACGAGGAAAAAATTTTGGAGGAGTGGTTGACAGAAAATCCAAGTGATAGATATTGCATGGAGGAAATAGGTACAATTCAAAGTGATTTTGTTGAATTGTATGAGCAGTTTAATTTCCTGGAGGGGAGGATAAAAAGCCAAGGACTGCATATTCAACTTGTATCAACAAGGTTAGAGGTAATAGAATTAAAAAAATGAGGAGAGGGCTACAAAATGTGATGAGTGGATTGACAAGTATTGTATAAATCTTATGATAGAGGAGGATGTGCAACATCTTGAAGACAATGAAAATAGTGAATTTCATCCAAAGAAAAAGGTCGATAAAGTGATTGATGAATTGTGGATGTTGTTGAGGAAGATAACCATGAGAGGACACTGTAGAAAGAGGAAGACAGACAACAAGAAATGCAATTTATTGAAGAACTTTGCATCAACAAAGCAATGGGGCAGCAACATAAAGTGTGGAAGGCTATAGAACTAAAGACAACATAACATCAAAAAAGCAACAGAGTAGCTAGGCATCTACAAACTAAAGTTTGGAACCTAGGATGACCTCATCAGCATATGAAAGCACATGGTCAGGAGACCATGAAATTTTTTTCACCTTAGGAGTAATGATGCATGAGCATCTCACCTCCAAGTCAAAATGAATTTTGATTAGACTTAAGGGGTTGCCATTTAACAAGGGAGTTGGTTCCCTTATTGAATGTCATTTTTTAATTATTTGTATCTTTTATGTCTTACAGAAATCTAGAGAAATTGTGAATATTGTAATCAGATCTACTTTTACGAAGAGATCTCAAGAATGTTGAGTGAGTTAGAGATATTTTTGACTTATCTAGATCTCTTTGAGGACTGGTGGATCTAGAGGATCCTAGAATAGAGGTGTGTTGAGCATTTTGTGGCTTTGAACTAATTGCAGTTCAGAATCCTCTTTCTTATAATTATGTAAAATGAGAAGAAAGGGATGATGTAGAAGAAGTGAGTGAGAGAGGAGTGTTGAGAGAGCCAGCAAAGTAATGTAAAATATGGCCATAAGGCCAAGAGGGCCAATTATATTGTAAATCAAGCCAATGAGAGGTCTCATGTAATTTTGTACAAGATATGTGTATTTGTCAATAGAAAAAACCATTATGTTTGAGTGTTTTGAATTGAATGTGTTGAAATCTTTTGTTGATTGTGTATGAAAGAGCCTTATAGTTTATACTTGAGTGTATATGTGTCACAGGTGTTACACTTGAGCTTGGGATGGATTGCACTTAGAGTGTGTGCACAATAGTACGTAGAGGTTGCAGAGCCATTGTTTAAAGCTCAGGTGGGAGAGCAACCGAGAACACAATTTAGATACAGTACATAGGGGCGAAAATCCTTTGAATCATAACCAACAAATCAATTTAATCAAAATGACACTATTTAGGAAATTAGAAAGCACTGTAGAATTGTGGCGATCATGTTGGACTATAGCAGAATCTAAGTTGGTCCATTATGCTTAAGATCATGTAAGCAGAAGGGTTTAAAGAAGAACATAAGCAAGACATAGTTTTAATTAATGCCTGCGAGAGTTTGTTACATAATGGAGATCATAGTAACAAGAATGGATTCTGACAGTTGACGGGAATTATCATTATCTCAATTACGTCATATGATGTAGATTTAGGCTCACGTGGGAAGGCATAAAGAGAATGGCCAATGAAAATAAAGAGAGAGTGGGCCATATACATATGACGTAATTCTTGAACCTTCTCGAAAGGTTTGAATGTGTGCTCGTAAAGAAAAGTGCCAAGGTCTGAGTTTCAGGTTATATGCCACAGTCAAAAGGTGTCTATTGAAAGTTGCTACGAGAAAGGTAAAGGGGCTTTAAATTGAATTTCTCTCGTGTGCTTGGTATAAAGAAGAGTTCAGCCACAATGGTTCTTTCTGTTTTTGGGCCACGTGCATGTAGAGGTACCATTCAAGGACTTTAAGGAAATTATAAAATAAATTTTGTTTGAAGATTAGGTTATGAGACTAATTTGAAGTTTTAACAATGTATCTAGAGAAAAAATTTAACATTATTAATCTAATTGGAAATCATCTAAAAATTTCAATGAACAAATATTAGGTACAAAAGCATATGTGATGTTTTTTAACCAATGTATACAATTTAAAATATCCATCCACTTCATACCTAAAGCTCCAAATGGGTTGCATACAGATGGAGGGAAAAAATGTATATTTTAATTTCAAAATACATTCATAAAATAGAAATTTGAGTCTATTTCACTAGAAAAAATGCAAAATATGTTATTGGATATGAGTAACTTATGATGTAAAATTTCTCAATTTGAAAATTAAACATGTTCCTATACGTTGCAATTGGTTATGCATATGCATGTGATATAAGGGGGGCTATTACAACTAATAGAGCTTTTGGTTGAATTCAAATTATTGCATAGAAACAAAAGGATAAATATTAGCATTATTAGCAACTTATAATTTTTTAAATTTACCATATAATAAAGTACAAAAGCATTTGGAATCAAGTGACTGAATTCTAATCATTTTGGAAGACAAAATCAGCACATTGCAAAAGATGCATTTTGAATATGGGAATTTTATAATATGAATTTGAGAAAACTGAACCATGTTTCCATTCTTTAAAAGTGAGGCTACGTATATGGTTCTAATATGTACAAGGGCATATGACACTTAATTAAGGGAGCGACAATTGATTTAAAAGTGTGTGTAAGCATATGATTTCGATTTGTATAGTGACATATGACAATTAATTAAGGGAAAGATGATTTAAAAGTGGGGTTAAGTATATGTTTGTGATATGTACAGGGCATATAGCAATTAATCAAATAAGGGAAATTGATTGTAAAATATTTATTTATAAATATACTTGGATAGCGAGTACCATTTTCTTATGTTATTATGAAAAGGGAAAGATTATATCAACATAAACTTGTAATAGAAATAGAATCAAATATCAATAACTAAATCTAACTAAAAATAACTTATAGTTTAAATTCAATTGAAATTCTAATAATTGTGGAGATAGAATGGGCACATGATAATTCTAACCATGTCCCAAAAATATTACTTTGAATACAATACTCAGTTCAAGTGTGCAGGAGATGTTTTTCACTTCTCAAATTTTGTTTTGCATGCTAACTCATTCTAATACTTTACACCACCATAAATCTCTAAGAGGCTTTTCCTACCTACAAAGACATAGCCATAGTTTAGAGTTTCTATTAAATGTTTCATATTAAGTGGTTGAAATAGCTTAGCCTCTCTTACATGTTTAATTTTAAGTTTGGATTATTCCTTGATTCAAAACAATAGATTCATTTTTCAAATGCATAATCATAATATTGAATTAAATTGCATTATATAAGAATCTGACCTTATAATCTACAAGATTTTCAATAATTTTCTAAAATTTATACAATATCAATATTTTAAAAAATTATATTCTAAAGATAACATACAATATTTTAATTGACAAATTTATAATAAATTGAATTATCAACTAATCAAAATTAAAATAATTAAATGTCAATAAATTTAATACTTAAACACCATAGATATAATACTTTTCCATATTAAAAAATAAATAAAAATAAAAATGAATTCCAAATAATTTTATCTTAAAGATAGCAAAAACATCTGGCCAAATAACCTACAATAAATCTATACACATCTAAAATCAATTATCTATCTTTCCAAATTGCTAAATCGAAGAGGGATCAAAAAATAATACATAGACATAATATCATTTATCTTCTAGTTTGTGTTATAGATTCTGTTACAGGTATCTCTAAGAACTTTTCTTCGCATTAACTCTTAAAAAAAGGGGCAGATCTCAAAAGTAAATTGGCAAAATAAATAGGCAGAAATCCATCTATCCTATTCAGTAAAACAACTTGGCACCTAATAGGTGCATGCATGTACTCCTTTAAAAAATGGGTCCATCAGAAGTTCTGCAGCAGAAGGCCTCACCGGTGCTGCCGCCAAGCATTTTTCAATAAACTGTCTCATTTCTTGATCAGTAACCTTTTCCAATGCTGCAGGCCTTATATCACAACTCACCTTCTTATAAATTTGAGCAACGCTACGGCATTCACTATAAGGAATTTCTAAAGTAACCATCTCCAGCAAACACATGCCGAAAGAATAAATATCTACAAGCTCATTGTAATCCTCCTCATATAATTCTGGGGCCATGAATTCCGGAGTACCGAGGACAGTGTGTGCACAACGATCATTTCCCAGTGTAGTGGCAAGACCCAGATCCCCAATCTTCAGAACGCCACTATTGCCATTCACAAAAATATTGCTGCAATTTAAATCTCTGTGAATTACACAAGGCTCATGATTATGAAGATAATGCAATCCTCCCAGTATCTGAAGTGCCCAATTCTTCAAAGCCTTCATGGAGACATGACGGTGCTTCTGGCGGTACTCTCTCAGAGTACCCGAGGTACAGACCTCGGTAATGAAATTCACATGCCTTGTCTTTCTATCCAGCCATGCATTGTAGAGCATAATTATGTTCTTGTTCCTCAGAGATTTCAACAGACGGACTTCTGCATAGATCCTCTGTATGGAAGCATCATCTAGGTTTTGCAGAGGCACCTTGTTCCAAGCAACCTCAATCCCTTCTTCCTGATCAAAAGCTCGGTATACCTTCTTCATGGCACCACGGCCCAGCAAATCTTCATAGCGACCATACCTACCAGTGGGATCCAGTTCCACAAAGGGTTCCCTGTCCTTATCACAGGTGTCATATTCTACACTAGGCATTTCTCTACCTCCTGTAAAGGAAAGGAAACCCTAACCCCAGAACTCCAAATTAGGTTCCTCTTCTAATTTGAATTTAATAAACAGAAACCCTTGCAGGGCTATAGGAAGACACAGAAATGGAGATTTTCCCTAAATTCTGAAGACGAACAGACAGCAAAGACAGAAGACTCTGCTTCCTGCGGGATTACTGACGAGACTGACAGCATTTTCGCTCCAGAGGTACTGGAAAAACAGAGCCGCCAGATTCAGAAAGCTACCCAATAAATTGAAGTGTAAAAATTAAAATTGCCATGCAATCTTAAATCAAACCAGGAAATCCAAAACCCGAGTTCTACACATAAACAAATTCTGTTGGCAGAAAAGAAATCTCGTAAAACTATTTTGATAAACAGAATCCTCGGAAAATAAGACTCTCAGCAGAACCATTGCAGTGCAGAGTTCCAAACACAGAGATCAAGAAAAGCAACCTTACAAAAACAAATAGGAGCATGGAGAAAAGATACCTGTCTATCTGTAACCACAGAAATCGTTGAGTCTGTTCTCGTTAACCGAAAAAATATTTAGGTCGATAACAGGCAGAGCACCGTGAAGATGTGAATAACAGACGTGTACATATATACTTGAGGTTGCGTTTGACCGAGAAATACCAGCTACGCATAAATATCTGTTTGGATAATTATGGGGACTGAATATTCCATAACTGAAAGAGCATTGACACGTTCAGAGTAATTCATTGGTTATGAGTAATTCATTGTATTATTTGCTTTGATAAAATAAATAGATGACATTCAGTTTAACTGAGAGATGGAATAGATGGCTGTAATAAAGCAAATAAATAAAATTTAGTTTAATCAGACACAGCGTTTATATATATAATAGTAATTTTAATTAAAGATTTGGAAGAAATTTTTATAAAATTTGTTTAAGTTGTTTAATTTATAGAAATGAGTGTTTCTAGATATTTTTATGGTGCTGAATTTATTTATGGATTAAAAAATGTATTTTAAATAATAAATAAGTTAATATGGAAAAAACAATTTCATCTACTAGCTATATTGTGCCTTTATTTAAAAAAAAATGTGTAATTATTTTAGATTATTTAAATTTTTACAAAATTGAAAATATTTATTTACACTTTTATAGATTTTAGTAGTGAAATTGTTGTGTGAAGGCCCCTCCCTTGTCTCACAATGAAAAGAGTTTCATACATCTATTTGATTTTAAAAAATAAATTATTATTGTTATCATTATTATTATAAGTTAATAGAATTTTCTAGATGTTATATGAATACAATGTAATCGAATTTATCACAACCTTAAAGTGGAAAAAAACAAGAAGAGATCATTAATGTAGATGTGATACAACTCTCTTTGTTCTTTATAGGTTGAACAAAATGCTAGTTGTCATAATTATTTTTTATGGTTAATTTTAGTTAATTTGTATTGTACATTGCCTAGGTGTACATTTAAACATATAATGTTTTTTAAGATAAGGTATGGTATAACTTCTATGTATTGATGGATATGGATAAGTCGTTTAATCTTGTAACAAACTCTTTTTAATTATTGAAATATAAGGATATAGAAAGTGAGAGTTCACATTAGTTTAGGTCTATGATAATAAAAATTAAAAAATAAAATAAAATAAAAAATGATGATCTAGGTCGATTTGGAATTGGATGAAATCCCTAAGGATATTTTTCCACCTTTCAAGAATCTTAGATCATGATAAAATTGTACTCATGCATAATATTTGTTGTGAAATTCTTATATGATTGTAGTTAAAAAGAAGGCTTGACTACAACAATATTACTTTCCAATAGCATGGATGCTAGGATCTTGGATGGAGTGGATGTATTATCTTGTCCATATCTAAATCTGGGCTCTTAATAAAATCAAATGCAAGCACATAACCAATTTTGCATCTAATCAAATATGTGATGTGTCTTAACATTATGAGATTGTTGAAGCATGCAGGAGGATAATAAGTGTAGAGGGATCATTCAAGGACCTCAAGGAAATTAGAAAATAAAATTCACTTGGGGATTAGACCATATATCTAATAATAAGGTTGAAGCCCTAGCAATGTATCTAGGGATCACTTTCTTAAAGAATATATGGTAGTGTGATGTGGTGATTGTTGGAGACTCTCATTATCATAAGACCATTGAGCCAAAGAAGAGCTCCCTTCATCCCCACCTTCTCTTGCACATTTCAAAGATAATCTTACTCCTCCAAGCCTTTGCTCAAGCCCATTGCTTTTAGATTAAGTAAAACTAAAACTCTCACATTGATCAAATAGCCTACATACAGGGTCTTTTTTTATCTCATTGACACAAATTCTTTTTCGTTGCATTTTTTTTATTTGATACCCAAGGATTTTTCATCTCATTGGAGCGTTCATAGCCTAATTACATCTTTTTTCGGACTAGAAATTCATTCCTTAACATCATAATCGCTCAACACAACAATAGTTTCCTCATACATTGCACCTTTCACCCCATTTTCCTAACACCATTTCAAAATGAAGATAAAGTGAGGATGATTTCCACTTAAACTAAGAGAAATTATGAGGAATAAAGACATCCCCACCAACACAGTGCCCAAAGAGGGATTAGTCAACATATCCAACCCAAGAAGTTATTCAACCATCCAATAAGCCTAGATATTAAGCGGCATGGTTCAATTCAAGATGAAGCTAACTAATCAAATCAACTAGGCAACACAATGTTTAAGGGGTGCTACCCTCTTGAGGGCCCAACCTTCAACCAACCAACTCAACTAGGAAATCCAATGTTTGAGATGTGCCACCCCCTTGGGGTCCCATTCTTCTATGGGCACCTGCATTATTCTATCATTTAATCGTGTCTGTTACATAACAAGGCATCTCTTTCTATCCTGGAGTTTATGCATATCCATTTTATATTATTTTGTAACTTTTAGTGACATACATACCTAGATTAGGGTTTTTGAATTGGAGAATTTGTAAGTGTATAAGGCCTCTTGGATTCATTAATAAAATGAGGAAGTTTTTTTTATCTTCTCCATCACTTATCTACTTTTTTGGATCAACTTCAACTTCATCTTATGATTTCTTTATCTCTTCGATCAAATATAGTTCTGTGGACTATTTATCTAACTCTTTTTTGCAACTATCTATTTCTAATCAAGTGAAGCCATTGATTATGGCCCATATGGAGGTTTCTTCCATTTTAATGGGTTAGAGACATTAATTTATCCATTCTTTTATATTTTTCACATGATCTCTTTAAGGAACTCACATAAAGTATTGAAGGTTACTTAGTGGTCCTTAGGGAAATGCAATTCAAACTTATCATGGAAACTTAGAAAACAAAGGAACGGAGGGAGCAAGCTAACTCTAAACTTGATGGCGTTGTCAAGAAGAAAGAACAACTTTACTTGAACATTGTTAAACATACTTTGGCTCCCAAAAGATTAGGAAAAAGAGGCTAAGGACACCTTTCTTGATATTTTTGATACATAAGACCTTCTTGTTTATCTAGTTGACTTTGTAGATCTCTCTCCTAAGGTGCTTCTTAGAAGTGCTTTCAACCATCAATATATAGAAAGCTCTTAAAGAAAATTAATCTTCGCAAATGTTGAAGATGTGAAATATAAGTTAATTTAATTTACTATTTGATTAATAAACTATATAATTTTACTACTTTTTATTTGGTTAGATTGTAGAACATATCTCTACAAATTTGTGAGAAAGATAATTCAATCTATTTTGATAATGTAGAATTGGCTAGTCAAATTAAACCTTCTACTTTAGTATGTTTAAGAAATGTATTTTTATTTGATAAATAAGATCATAGTTCGATTTGGAAAAAAACAAAAGGTAACAAATTAAAAATAGTTACTGCACATGAACTATTTATTTATTTAAATAATATCTAAGATATAAACAATAAAAGTCAAATTCATCAAAGTTTCTTAAGGATTAATGATAATTCACAAGGAAAAATTCATTGTAAAGAATTACATATAATAAACCAATATAAATGGAAATAAGTAGTAAGTTTGTTTATTGATTTGATGAAGTTTTCTATTTCATTTATATAATCATATTATTTTCATTTCGATTTTATATATTAATTCCAGATCTCATATCACAAGAACAAATAAGAAGTATGATGACTTTTCTTTTCTCTTTGTAAAAAGCACAAGAGCAAATAGGGATATTCCCTAACTTTTGTTCCACATTTTATTTTTAGTTTTTATAATTAATTTAATTTAATTTTAAAATTTAGGTTGCTTCAATTCCCTAATTATTTCCATGTTCATATTTCTTTAATATTCTTTTAAGGTATTAACGATTTATAATTTGGAGAGAAAAATAATATTTTTTATAAGAAGAGTTTTGGCGTAAATCACATAAAAAAGACCTTTGTCGACGCGTTTAGAACCAACTAGTGTGGTTCATCGTCACGACAAGTTGAAGAAACACATCCCACCTAGCATGTTAAATAGACTGAGCAAAGACTCCAACGGCTACGTAACGGCTACTATGGACTCTAGGACCCAGGACAAAGGTAAATTTAATATT